>JAGDQO010002106.1:0-178620 GCA_018342035.1 Solanum appendiculatum
TGGGGGTTTGCCAATGACGTTCCAAGGGCCCAAGGTGTTGGTGGTATGGGTCCTAGTGATGTATGTCCGAAGTGTGGTAAGGGCCATGGTGGCCCGTGTTTGAGAAATACCGGTGCTTGCGACAGTTGTGGGGAAATGGGGCACAAGGCAATGGATTGTCCCCGAAATCGCAACAAGGGTAAGGAGGTCCGTCCACAAGGTGCCAATGCGGTTCCTTTGGGGAGAGGGGGCCGACAAGATGGTGCCCCAAGGCACAATCGATTTTATGCTTTGCAGGGGAGGCAAGGGGTCGATGAAGTCCCCGATGTCGTTACCGGTATGTTGAAAATCTTTGACTTGGATGTATATGCACTAATTGATCCGGGTGCCTCTCTTTCTTTTGTCACCCCCTTTGTTGCCAAAAAGTTTCAAGTTGAGCCCGACTTGTTGCGTGAGTCATATAAGGTGTCTACTCCTATTGGTGCATATATTGTTGCTAGGAAGGTCTATAGAAATTGTCCTATTTGCATCTTGCATAAAATATTGCCTTGTGATCTTGTTGAATTGAACATGGTCGATTTGATGTTGTTCTTGGGATGGATTGGTTGCATGCATACTATGCTTCTATTGATTGTAGAACCCGTAGGGTCAAGTTCCAATTCCCAAGTGAACCCATTCTTGAGTGGGAAAGCCAAAATTTGGTAGTCAAGGGTAGATTCATCTCTTGCATTAAAGCCCGCAAGTTGATCTCTAAGGGGTGTCTCTATCACCTTGTGAGGGTTAGGGATGTGGAGTCCAAAACCCTTCTTATAGAGTCGGTTCCAGTCTAAATGGATTCCTTGATGTCTTTCCTAATGACCTTCCCGATGTTCCTCCCGAAAGGGAAATAGATTTTTGCATAGACCTCCTCCCCGATACTCAACCCATTTCTATTCCCCCTTACCGTATGGCCCCGGCGGAGTTAAAGGAGTTGAAAGAACAATTGAGGGACTTGTTGGAGAAGGGTTTTATTAGGCCTAGCCAATCACCAGGGGGTGCACCGGTGTTGTTTGTGAAGAAGAAAGATGGGTCCCTTAGGATGTGTATCGATTACCGGCAACTCAATAGGGTCACCGTCAAGAATAAATATCCGCTTCCTAGGATTGATGACTTGTTCGACCAATTGCAAGGGGCTAGCCACTTCTCTAAGATTGATCTTCGGTCCGGGTATCATCAAGTGAAGGGGAGGGAGGGTGACATTCCCAAGACAGCCTTCCGGACTAGGTATGGACATTATGAATTTGTGGTCATGTCCTTTGGGTTGACCAATGCACCGGCTACCTTCATGGACCTAATGAACAGGGTCTTTAAACCCTACCTTGATTCCTTTTTTGTGGTCTTCATTGATGATATTTTAATCTATTCGCATAGCGAGGAAGAACATACGGGTCACTTGAGGGTTGTGTTGCAAAGATTAAGAGAGGAGAAGTTGTATGCCAAGTATGAAAAGTGTGAATTTGGGTTGAGGGAGGTTGCTTTCCTAGGTCATGTGGTGTCGGGGGATGGTATTAAGGTAGACCCTAAGAAGACCGATGTGATTAGAAATTGGCCTAGGCCATTGACCCCGTCGGATATTAGGAGCTTCTTGGGCTTAGCGGGTTACTACCAGAGATTTGTGAATGGGTTTTCTTCTATTGCTTCTCCCATGACTAAGTTGACACAAAAGAAGGCTAAGTTTGAGTGGACCGACGAGTGCGAAAGGAGGTTTCAAACCTTGAAAGATAAACTTGTGTCCGCTCCTATATTGTCAACTTACCGGATTGGCTTGAAGGATTTGTTGTTGTATTGTGGATGCTGTCTAGAGTGGCTTGGTTGTTCCTATGCAAAATGGTAAAGGTGATAGCCTATGCTTCTAGACAACTAACAGTGCATGAAAAAGAACTATCTACGCAGATCTTGAATTAGCCGCGGTGGTGTTGCTTTAAAGATTGGCGTCATTATTTGTATGGGGTACATGTCGATGGTTCACCGATCATAAGAGCCTCCAATTTCTCACTCCAAAAAGATCTCAACTTGAGAAAGAAGGTGGCTAGAATTCTAAAGACTTATGAATGAGTGTGCATTATCATCACCGGTAAAAGCCTAATGTGGTGGCGGATGCTTTGATAAGGGTGTCTATGGGTAGCCAGCTCATGTTGAATTGGTGACATAGGGAAATGGCTAGGGAGGTAATCGGTTGGCTAGGTTGGGGGTTAGGTTGGAAGAGGTTGGGTAATGGTGGTGTGGTCGTTGTTGAAATGGTCGCTAGGTCTTCCTTGGTTGATGAGGTGATAGCAAAACAAGATTTCTTGATTCTTCCTTGTTTGATTGACAGGCCTTGGTGAAAAGAGAGCAAAAGTGGAAGTTTTCCCTTCCCAAGGGGGAGATGGTGCCCTTAGGTACAAGGTAGTTGTGTGTGCCTTGGTGTTGATGGTTTGAGGGAAGAAAAATTCTTGAGAGGCTCATAATTTTCCCTACTCCATCCAACACCCGGTTCCACCAAAATGTATAGAGATTTGAGGGATTTGTATTGGTGGGGAGGCATGAAGAAGGACATTGCCAAATTCGTCTCCAGTTGTCATAGTTGTCAACAAGTCAAGGCCGAACATCAAAGGCCGGGTGGTCTAACCCAAGACATAGAGATTCCTACTTGGAAGTGGGAAGAAATTAATATGGATTTTGTAGTTGGTTTACCCAAGACTAGAAAAGGTTTTGCTTCTATTTGGGTGGTGGTTGATAGGATGACAAAATCGGCTCATTTTCTACCGATAAAGACAACATATGGGGCGGAAGATTATGCAAGGTTATATATTCATGACTTGGTAAGGTTGCATGGGATTCCTCTATCCATCATATCGGACCGTGGTACTCAATTTACTTCACACTTTTTGAATCTTTTCAAAGGGGTCTTAGGACGGAGTTAAGCTTACTCGGCCTTTCACCCGCAAACGGATGGAACAAGCCGAAAGGACTTCCAACACTTGGGAATATGCTTAGGGCTTGTGTATTGGAGCTTTAAGGGTAGTTGGGATGATCATCTTCCATTAATTGAGTTTGCCTATAACAATAGCTATCATTCTAGCATCGGTATGGCTCCTTTTGAGGCTCTCTATGGGAGGCGTTGTAGATCACCGGTTGGGTGGTTTGAGGTTGGTGAGGTGGCCTTGTTAGGACCAGACCTAGTTATGGAGGCTCTTGAGAAGGTTAGGATGATTAGAGAAAGGTTGAAGGTGGCCCAAAGTCGCCAAAAGTCCTATGCCGATGGGAGGAGAAGGGCTCTTGAATTCCGAGTTGGTGATTGGGTTTATTTGAAGGTGACACCCATGAAGGGTGTGGTTCGTTTTGGTAAGAAGGGCAAGTTGAGCCCAAGATACGTGGGTCCTTATAAGGTGATGAGGAGAATTGGCAAGGTAGCTTATGAGTTGGAATTGCCTAGCGAGATGGATTTGGTTCATCCGGTATTTCATGTGTCTATGTTGAGGAAGTGTGTGGGTGATCCGAATGCCATTGTGTCTCTTGATGTTGTGGGTGTTGTTGAAGATAATTTGACCTATGAAGAGGTTCCGGTTCAGATTTTAGATAGACAAGTGAAGAGGTTGAGAAACAAAGATGTGGCTTCCATTAAAGTCCTTTGGAGAAATCAACAAGTTGAAAGTGCTACTTGGGAGGCCGAAGCGGACATGCAAAGGCGATATCCTTATCTTTTCCACCACTCGAGCCTAAGGTATTGATCTAAGCCCTTTATAAAATCTCAGGTCTTAAGTTCAGCCCCCATGTCATTGCATACATTCATGTTAAGTTGACAAGTTCATTGTGGTTTTAACAACTATGTTGAGGTTTTGAAATAAGGTGTAAGTGCATTGTTGCATCCTTATGTGGGCTGAAATTGCCATGTTTGTGTCTCTCATGTACGTTTCTTTAACATTCGGGGACGAATGTTCCCAAGGGGGAGATATTGAAACGACCCCAAAAAATGCCCGAAAATGTGCTTCGGAAACACCTATAATTGTAATTTCCATATATCTCAAAATCCGTGCATGATTTCGGAAATTCGACTTCATATTCTTATTTGTGGGGTCAAATTGAGTGGGCGATGGGTCTAACCCGAATTTTAGAGCAACCGTATCAAAATTCAAAAATCGCAAAAATTGCGATTTGGATGGTCAACTTTAAAGGGGAATATCTCTTAGCACACAAGGAACTGGAAGGGCCGCAAACTATTAAATTAAAGCTCTTTGAGTTAGCTTTCCAACGCACTTGGTTTCACCTCATTCCGAGTTAGGATGAGGGAGTTATGACCATTTTCGTAAAACCTGTCTGTGCAGATTTGCAATTTCCAGTGAGCTTTTTTTTTTAGGCGGGTTGGAGACGTTTTTTTTATAAAAAGGGGATATGTCCCATACTTAGTCATTTTTCTTAACTCCAAAAACACTCTCTAAGCCCTCTCCAAAAATTCCACCAAGATCTTCAACCAAATTCAAACATCTCAAGCTCTAATTCCGGATTCAAGACTCAATCTCAAGCTTCGATTCTCCATTCCAATCTTCATCAAGGATTCTCCAAAGTTGAGGTATGTGGGTTTGATTGTGGAAACCTTCCTTTCCACAAGTCCAACCATTTATCCTCTATTTCTACTTCAAGTTTATGGGTCCTTATGATTATTTATGAACTCTTGAATTATGGAATTACTACTACACACCCTATTATGGTCCATTTTGCATATTATCATGAAATGGAATTATTATGTGATGTTTATGGTTTACATGCTTCCATGATCAAATTATGAAGGTTGATATATATATGTATGTTGTTGGTGGGCTGATTTATATGGATTTTGGAATTGGTTGGACTTAGTATTCTTGAAATACATGATTTCATTTACATGAACAATTGCCCACCTTGTGTTTGATAAAATGCCCATTTATAGAATTCTTAGGAAAGGGAAGGTCCAAGGTACGTCCTATGAGTCGGATGGTTATGTAATTACTGAAATGATGATGAAATGGACACATGTATATGATTTTCTCTATATAAGTGTTGTGAGTCGACCAAGCCTAGTACGGGGGGTAGTAGGCCCGTATAACCGTATCGAGGGGTTGGTACCTTGGTTGCCTAGTACGGGGGGTAGTAGGCCCGTATAACCATATCGAGGGGTTTGTACCTTGGTCCCTAGCTCGGGGGGTGGTAGGCCCGTGTAACCATATTGAGGGGTTTGTACCTCTTTCGCCTCTCCAAGGGGGTGGTAGGCCTTGGAAATACTATATTGATGGTCACTCGCCACACATGTACTACGTCCCACTAAATATGATTTTTATGTAAGCATCATTATACATATCATTTCATTAATATGCTATCTATTGGGTATGATTACGCATTTTTCCTATGATGTCCATCTAATGTAGCATTGCATTGCATCCCATATACTTAGTACATTCAAATGTACTAACGCATACTCTATGCCTACATGATGTCACCATGTAGGGACCGGAGCACCGCTTGACCATCCTCCTCCGCGTGGCTAGTACGATTTTCTATAGTGGTTATTGGTGAGTCCTCCATTTCGGGGACGTTGCTCATGATCTTTTGCTATGTATAAAACTTTTCCTTTCTAGTTATGTTTTGACTATGAGGGTGAGCCCGGTAGTTTGTCTTGGCCCCCGCTAAGTACTCATGTTTAGAGGTGGTGTTGGACAAGTTGTGTATTATGCTTGAGCTTGACTCATCTATGGTATTTATGTATCATTTCTTTTTTTTTGCTCCCTTAGTCCCGATTTCCCCCTTGATTATGCTTATCGTTTATGGTCATTTAATTGCTTCCGCGACCAAGGATGGGTAATGATACGCTATGAGGCTTGTTTGGGGTTCCTTCGGGTTCCCCATTCGCCGGTCACATCTAGGCCCTAGGCTTGGGTCGTGACAGAGATTCAAGGTCGTCTCTAGTTTTCAAAAAAACAGAATGGTATTGGACTTGTGAGTGGGTTTTCTAAGAATCTATTGACCATATTCTTGGAAGGTGGTGGAATTGTTAGTCCTGTGCCAAGTCGACTGAGGTTGGAGAAATCAAGAGTTGAGAGTTCACCTTCCAAGAAGTTAACCCTCAAATTGAGTGGTAAGATGGGGGCATGGACAATATGGATGAAATTAATTTGTCTGACTCCATTTAAGCTCATCTCTGTCCAATATTATATGAAACTTTAAAGCAAAACTGAAGGATATTGAATGTCATCGAGATGTTGTAGCATGAAAAGTAGAAATAGAAGATGAACTTTAACTTTTGTTCTTGCATCAGTTGTAGTAGCATTAGTAGTCACAACTATTTTGATTTAAGAATTGAGTGAAGAACCATGGAAGGAAAAATTGATCACATTCAATGAGTCACCTGACATACAGAAGATTGAAGGTGATACTCTGACTGAGAAAATTGAGTTTGTAAAAAATATGAACTGGAGTGCGAGCACAAACTTCCAAAAAGTGTTTGATAATATTTTGAAAGTGGTGGTACAAGAAAATCTCAGTGACGATCAAATGCTAAAGAGGGTATTTGTGTTCAGTGATATGAAATTCGACGAGGCATCAAAAAATGCATGGGAGACAGACTATCAGGCAATTAAACAAAAATTCGCAGAGAAGAAATATACAAATGTGCCTGAGATTGTGTTTTGGAGCCTTCGAGATTCAAGATCGTCTCCAACTTTGGAAAAGAAAAATGGTGTAGGACTTGTGAGTGAGTTTTCTAAGAATCTGTTGACCATGTACTTGGAGGGTGGTGAAATTGTTAGTCCTATGCCAAGTCGACTTAGGTTGAAGAAATCAAGAGCTGAGAATTCACCTTTCAAGAAGTTGACCTTCAAATTGAGCACAGTGAGATAGGGGTACGAACTATTTGATGAAGCCAACTTGTTTGGCTCCATATAAACTCATCTTTGTCTAATATTATATGAAACTTTGAAGCAAAACGGAAGGATACTAAATTTATTCAAGATGTTGCTGCATGAAAAGTAGAAACAAAAGATGAGTTTTAACTTTTGTTCTTGCATCAGTTGCAATAGCATTAGTAGTCACAACTATTATGATTTCAGAATTGAGTGAGGAACAATGAAAGGAAAAATTGATCATATTCAGTGAGTCGTCTGACCTTCAGAAAATTGAAGGTTATACTCTAACTGAGAAAATCGAGTTTGTCAGAAATATAGATTGAGGTGCGAGCACAAACTTCTAGAAAGTGTTTGATAATATTTTGAAAATGATGGTACAAGAAAATCTCAGTGACAATCAAATGCTAAAGATGGTGTTTGTGTTCAGTAATATGAAATTTGATGAGGCATTAGAAATGCATGGGAGACAGACTATCAGGCAATTCAACAAAAATTTGCAGAGAAGGAATACACAAATGTGTCCGAGATTGTGTTTGGGAACCTTCGAGATTCAAGGTCGACTCTAGTTTTGAAAAAGAAGAAGTTGATATATTGTAGCATGAAAAGAAGAAACAAAAGATGAGCTTTAACTTTTGTTCTTGCATCAGTTGTAGTAGCATGAACTGTCAAAACTATTTCATGGTTTGGTTTCTGAAATACTGAAAAAGAAGCATGACAGCTTCATATACCAGATTTGATTTGTCAATCCCATCAGAGATGTCTTACTATGAAGTTGTTCGAGGGATGGACAATTTTAATGAAGCAAACTTGTTGAAAGTCAGTCATCGACAGAGTAAGTAGAGAATATAAAGATCACCATACTACTACTATTGAAAACATAAGTACTATTGAAGATCTTCTTAGTTAATCTTTAACGAAAGTATCAAATATTAATATACAAGGAGTGAAGAGAAGTATTTATCATTAAAACTAAGACAGTATATATCATGGCACAGTCTACAGAGAAAAATAACTGAAGCGTACAATTATATTTATAAGACAAGAAATATGTCTAAACATGATCAATAGAAACTCAAAAGTCATGTTTAAACAAAATACACAAATATCAACATGGAAAATAGAGCGACTCATGATAAAGAGAAGAAAATAAAATAACATGAATAAAAAAATACATAAAAAATAGAAAAAACAGAGCAACTCTTGATAAATAAAAGAAGAAAATAAAATTACTTGGTAACGATGTATTTGATTGAGGCAGAGAGAAGAAAAATAGATTAATGGGACAAAGACATGTTATTGGAGACATTTATATAGATCAATGAAAAATGTGAAAAGATTTTTGAAGAACTGATAGTAAAGGCAATTGAATTTAATCATTAAAAAGAGGTTGTTACGATGAGGAAAGGGAAGGGAACTTCAGCAACAACGTTTGAGAGAATTAGTCAGAGCTCCAATGTGGACTCCGGACACCGGGTGGAAAACAAAAAAAAAATAGGTGTTACTAAGAAATAATTAAACAACAACTGAATGTATATGGAGAATTAAAATAGGGCTTATGCAGAGCATTAAAATAAGAATTTAGATTATTATCCAATTAAAATTTTATGTAATTAATATTTAAATAATAGCATGGGGGCAAAATGATAATCCAACCTTGGAATTAAGCTCTTCCCACTTTTAGTAATATATGATATGATGATATATAGCCTTTTATTTCTTACCACTTTTCATAGCATTTATCAACCATACATATTTAATTAATTTAAATAATATTTTATATGATTACAATTATTATTATAATATTTATTTTTTGTTGTGGTACTTTTTAATTTTTTCTATTTAAATCAGGCTCAATCTGAGATCAATTAGTCTAGTGTTGCTTATGTGATATTTAAATCACGATTCTAATTTCTCCCTCTACGATCAGTCATCGGAACATCCGACTGAAAAGTATCTTGAGATTTTCTTTTCATCTTTTTGTTCAAGGTGCTGCACTAGGTGAAATTCATAAAGGTCATTCCATTCGGATAAGAATTTGAAAGTAAAGTTTTAAATATTTTTCAAGAGTTTGGTAAGGAACCATGTAAAAGCAAGTTTTGAATTTCTTCATCAAATTTAGTGCCCATAGTAAATAACTAGTTCATGATTCTCTGAAAATTATTTAGATGATTTGTCATCGAAAAATCATTATGATGTTTTAAACTTATCATCTGCTTTATTAAGAACATTTTATTGTTTTCAGTCTTCCAAGCATACTAACCTTCACGATGCTCCTTTAGGGTTTGAGCTTGTGTCTCCCTAGAAATATGGTTAAACACATTATCGACAATTCATTGCCTAATAAATTTACAAATTTATCTGTGCAATGACTTTCACTCTTCATCTGTTTTATTATCAGGTTTTCTAGTGGTAAAGATTGATTGATAAATTTTTTTGACATAAAGTAGATCTTTCATTTTGCTCTTCCAAATGACATAATTAACATCATTCAAAGTATTCATTCTATTTGTGTTGACTTTCATTGTTCTCCAAAATTATAGATATTGCAAATCAATGCTTTGAAACCATTTTGTTGGAAAAATACGAACTAACACAAAATTATTTCCAATCAAAATAATGAAAATAAAGTGGAAAGATAATGATACCAAAAATTTTATATGAAAACCCTTTTGAGTAAGGGAAAAAATCAAGGGCCAAGAGGAGCAATTGTTATTACTATAATAAGAAATTTTAATTTTTACAATGTGTAATCACGAGTACTATACTCAAAGTAATCACAACACAATCAAAATTAGATAACCTTTTTTTGATGAAAAAATTACCTAACTACACCACCTTTCTTTCCATATTCTCTAAAATTTCCTACCATTTTAAAATATTTTAAAAAATCCCTCTTTTCCTCTCCTTCTCTCCTTTTCCGAATACATCACTCACATCCCTCCAACCCTTGTTCCTATTTTCACACCTGAAATCAATACTCATCCCACGATTTTTTGCTCCTTTTTTCACACCACAAATCTCTTCACAATTAATGATTTCAAGTTATTCAAGAGGTAGATCTCTTTCCATCACTTCAGTTTTCAAATATTTTTTTCAGTTTTTCATCTTCAAAAATCGCTGATACATATGGATGAATGTCAATCTTTCAATATTGGGCTTATCCAATTAGTCGAAGAAGGATGTATCTTCGACTTCTAAATCGACTGTGAAAAAAAACACTCAAAAAGGCGGAAAAAAGCCGATCTGCTGGTGGCTCTGGTAAGGGCTTTGGATCGAGATCCCATGGGTGACGCCATTGTTAATAGTGAAAAAAAATACAGGAGTGAATGTTTAGAAGACGCCATTCGTCTTCTAAAGTGAATGTAGAAAAAAGTGGATGTATCTTCGTCTTCTAAAGTGAATGTTGAGAAGGAGAAGTCGAAATATATCAGATTGTTGATTTTTTTTTTCTGATTTTTCCTTGTTTATCCTTTTCTGATGTATATGGCTTCAGATTTTTAATGTATCCAATTGTTTTTGTATCTTCATACCTCACCTCACTTTAATGTATCCAATGTGTCCAATTGTTTTTGTATCCAACTGTGTATCAAATTAATTGATATGTGCATGATACATAATATATATCAAATTCAATAGTTTTCAAACTTTATTACATGTATCATATACATATCAACTTATCACCACTGTGTTATGTATCACACACAAAATATGTTATTTGAAATAATTACATGTATAATGTATCTTTTTATAAAATACAACATTTCTCAAACAAAATAAGATACATAAATAGTAATATACATGCACTAATTTTTTAGGCATGATCTGAAAATTCAAATTTATAATAAATGTATCAGATACATAGCAATTACCACACAAACATGTATCCATCAAAGTTATGTATCTCTTTAGCCTTTTTGTATGTTGTATCAATGCATAGCGGATACATTGAAAATTCAGTCTCTTGTTTCTTCACCTCAACGATGTATCTGATTTACAAATTTTTTCTCAACTCATCGATCTCTAATTCAACTGCAGTGGCTGATTTGAGATTCACAAAACTAATATTTTGACCAAAAACAATTTCATCACTTTTGTATCATTCATACCTCACCTCACTTTCTCAGATTTCGGAATGTCTCGACATGATCGACAAGTTCATGTTGTATTAGTACAATTTGTCGACAAGTTTGATTCAAAAATTAAGAGTTTTTTTTGGAAGAATGAGAAGAAGAATTTTGAAATTTGAATTATGCTAGACTGTTACAAATTGTCAATTAATATATCAATCTAAAACCAAACAGTAATGTATTGATCTAAAATCAAACACTTATGAGCAATCTTTACTACTTTAATGTATCAGGTAGGATTACAGTACTTAGCAATCTACTAAATATTTTAGAAATAGTAATGTATCATAAGTAATATTTCCATCTCGAGATCACAAATTAAAAAATCGACTACACAACACAATACATGTAATTCCATATAATTCATTATAAGATCTCTTTACCCTGAAGTTAAAGTTATAAAAAGTAATGTATCATGCACAATTTTATGGGCATGATACATAAATACATAAAAGTTGATACATGTAAATCCATTCAGTTGCTCTATCAATGTTGTGTTCTTTTGCTTTTTCCGTTTCTTTTACCCTGTAGAAGCAGCGAGAGTTTGAGTTCGGCATTTAGTATACAAGTATATAGTCATTGTCGATAGAGGAGGAAAGCGCCATAAAGGCGGTGGCGACAGCGAGAACAAGCATCATGCTGATATGACTTTCCTTGCCAAATCAGGCTGATATGGCAACGAGAACAAGCATCAGGCAACGAGAACAAGATAATCTTGTTAGGTGTCTTTCCTTGCCAAATGACACAAATACTCCTTCAAACCCCTAACGATATAGTAACAAGACTAGCGAAGATATTCATAATGTATTTTCTCAAATTTTTTGATAATTTTGAATCAAAACTTAAAGGATCTTCAATGAACTAGGAGAAAAATTTTGAATCAAAATTGAAAGGATCTTCGATGAACTGGGAAAAGAATTATGAATCTCAAAATTTTGAATTATTTTGAATCAAAATTGAAAGGATCTTCGATGATTCGGGAGAAGAATTTTGAATTTTGTGAAGCTGTTACAGATTGGAATGGATTGATATCAATCAAATATGCGTGATTTGTGGGAAAGAAAATCAATTTTACGTTAATATTCCATATTAAGCTCAACAGACAAGTTTTATAATGTATCACAATTAAAGTATCCGGATGACTGATATTTTAAGGGATTTTTGTAAAATAGAAAAAAATAGGGATAGGATGTTATTTAGGTCTTACACTATGGGATTTATGTAAGTTATACTTTTTTGATTTCTCACCTTACTAAAATATCGCTCACATTCTATTTCTCGTTCACAGACTATTTTCTTACACAATCTATGAAATATTTCACTGCTCTTTCTATATATTTTTTTTCTCTGTATTGTGTATCTATAAATGACCAGAAGTTTTCTATTTATAGAGAAAATAAATAATTACCTCCCCACCCCCCGAAAGTAAGGTTTGATTTTTAAAAAGACACTTAAACTTTGTGGGGTCCTATTACCCCCTAAATAATTTTTTAATGGTATTATTAATACATCATTTTCTGACTAATCCTAATTTTAAAAAAGCAAGTGTTATCACACACCAATCAATACATGACACCTGTTAATTTAATTTAAAATATAATTTTTTTATTTGAAGTTTTTCTTTATATATTTCTTTTTCTCTCTCTTACTTTTTGACTCTTTTTTTTACTTCAGTTTTGAATTCATCTTAAATATATTTTTTCACTTCACCTCTCACCCCTACCCCCACGTTTAAGTTGACCCCTCCATCTATTTTCTTACTTTCTTCTTCTTGTTCTTCACCTCCCACCCCACTCTACTCCCACCCCCTATGTTCTAACTAAGCTCCTCTTCATTTTTTTCTTTTTCTTCTTCAGCAAATTTTCTTCCCATGAATTTTTTTTAAAAAAAAATATTTCATATAAGCTCAAAATTAGAAATAATAATTTTGAAAAGAATCAATGAAATTTTCAAAAATTGAAAGAAGTTTGATTGAAATTTGAAATTAAAAATTAGATGATACCTCCTAATCATCTTGAAATTTAATGAGTTTATTAAATTATTCGAAATATAAAAATAAATATTTAGATAAAATTTTAGAATTGAAGAGAATTAAACTAATAGTAGTAAAAGAAGGAGGATGGAGTTGTTGTAAAAGTGGTGACATTAAAAGTAAGGAATTTCAATGGAGATGACAATGAATTTTTGAAGAAGAAAAAAAAGGAAAAAATAATAAGGAAAAAATTAAAATAATAAGAAAAACAAAAAAATATATTTTCTAACAAAAACTTGTAAAAATAAAATTATATTCATTTTTTAGGCTGCTAACTTGAGTGCATACACTCTCTATGCAGATGGAAAAAAAAGATTTAATAATATCAGTTAAAATTATTTAAGGGGGGAATAGGATCCAGAGCGGACCTACGTAGAGCTTAGGGGATTCATCCGAACCCCCTTCGTTGAAAAATTACACTGTATATATCAGGTAAATTTCTGATTTTATGAATATATATATATATATATATTAAAATGAACCCCTTCAACACTGAAAAGAAGCATAGCTCATTGGCTAAGGGGATCAATGTTTGTCGAAATGGTCTAAGTTCTAGTCCTACTACGTGAAATACGTTTTCACTTTTTTTTGCTTTGAAAAGGCTGAGATGGGCTCAGATTTTGGGCTTAGAATACCCAATACAAGGCCTATTGTTTTTGGATTCAATCTAAAGCTGTATTATTTTTCTTTTTCACTATTTTTCTCTTTGTGTTATTTCTTTTTCGTAATTTGTCTTTATTTAAATTTATTAGCCACATTTTTAAAATATATTTTTGTCTTTTATTCTTCTTATTTATATTGCTCATTTGTTTCTACATAACTCTCTTCTCATGTACTAACTCAAAGAAACTCTTTTTAAAAATGATGAATTATAATTAAATTTGAAATTGAATTAGAAAAATATAATATAAAATAAGTAAATTAAGATTAATCGAATGAAAATTTTTAAAAATTGTGAATTTCCTTTTTTTTAAAATTATTTAATTGAATTTTTTTTCTTAATTTCATAGTATCTCTTTCTTATTTTTTTTCAATTCAATTCTAAAGAGATGATAACTAAACTAAACTTATTTGATTTATTCATTATTTCTTTTTACAAATGATTAAACTAGTACATCGAATTAAATGAACTAAAAATATTGATGATGTCATTTATTTATCTTCTGAATATGCACTATAATATTAGTAACTCAATCTTTACACTTTTTTTAAAAAATCTTGGTGATTTTTAAAGTAACATACGATTGAATGGGCACTAATTCAAGATTTAGAAAAAAGTTCAAAAAAAAGTAGAACACTGCAAAAAAAACACTAAATATTAAAAAACTCGATGGAGGAAGGTAAAAGTAGGAAGAGCCTAAATGCGGCATGACAAGATAAGTTAAATTTCAAGGGTTAAGATTAATATTTTACTCTTATCTCGCTCGATTTTTTATCTAGTAATTTTACATGTTTACTTCATTATAGTTTGAACCCCCTTCACAGAAATCCTAGCTCCACCACTGATAGGATCCCCGCAAAGTTTGAGTGCCTACTTCAAAATCAGAACTTACTTAAGAGGGATAATTATATATTTTCTAAGAGAAATTTGTTCATGTCAATATCATTAGTGATATCAATTAAAAATAATAGGCGAAATGGTCTGGTGGACCCTTGTACTTGTATCGATTTGTATTGTGGATCCTTCTACTTACCCATTTGTCATCTAGACCCCTGAACCCATCCAAACCCAACATTTTAAACACATTTTTTGATGTGGCATCCTATGTGGTAAGAGTCCACACGAAGCGTGTGAAACACACAAAACAGGAGCGTGAGACATTCCAAAAAGGCATTAATGGTCCTTTTTGAGGCATTAAAGTTGTCTCTTCTTCCTCATTTGCATTCATCACCATTGTTGGGCAAATTGAATCTTTTTTTTCTTCTCTTCTCGATCTTGTCTCTCCAAATTTCTTCTCCTTTATTTTTTTTCCTTCAATTTAAAGGCATCTCTTCTTCTTCTTTGTGCGATTCTATTGTATTTTTGTTGGTTTGATTTAAATGCTTCAAGCTCATTTCCAACCAGTAGTCCTCCTATCTAAAATTAAAAACTAAAAAACAACAATCCCTTCAAGAATTTCTTGAAGCATCAGAAAACCAAGGCAAAACAAAGCTCATCACGAATAACCCTTCACAAAAGATAAAAACCCCAAAGCAACTCCACCAATAAACCTCGATCTTCACAACGCCACCAGCCCCAAACTCCGGCAAGATTGTGAACAACCAGACCACCCAACAAACCCCCACTCTTTCTCAACGCCACCAGTCACCACCAAAATCCCAACCCAACAGAACCCAACATCCGAGTTCTAGGGAGATTGTAAACAACAAGAAATCAGTTCGACATTTTTTCTTCAATGGAAAGAGTAGAAGAGGTTGGGAAAGGAAAAGTGTAAGGAAGATGAGAGAGAGAGAAATGGAATGAAATTGTGGGAATAAGAATAGGTATGACAGAGAAAAATAAAAATTGGAAAAAGAAGTACATATACATTAATCAAATATAATAAAAGGAAATGATGATGTGGAGGGGTTACATATACATTTGTCATTTTATAATCATACATGTCAATTTATAATTATTTTAAAAATTACGTGTCAAGCGTTTGTGATACACACAGAGCTGAGTAGGAAAAAATGTTTTTAAAATGTTGCGTTGTATGAGTTCAGGGGTCCAGATGACAAATGGATAAGTAGAAAGGTCCACAATACAAATCGATACAAGTAAAAGGTTTCACCAGACCATTTCGCCAAAATAATATTTCAAACTTTATAGATTTCTTCTTTGAGAAAATAGTGAAATTTGATTTGAAAAAATTAGTGAGGTTTTGGTTATTGAGATTTGCAGCAAATCTACTGGTATCAGAGCTATTGAGTTCTTTTTATAGGAAAAAATTGTCCATTATAATGTTAGCAGTGACATAAATGACCATAAAAAATTAAACTTTGGTAGATCACTTCTATGAGTTATTTTTGCCAAATTAACACAAGTTTAAGGTAGCGTTTGACCCCAAAATTCTAAATATTCTTGGCAAATCATTTTTGGGTGAAGTTTCACCAGGTGTTTGGCCATAAATTTTGAAAGAAATATTTGACTATTTCAAAAAATGTGATCTATAACCATAAGTTTAAAATTATTAAAAATACCTTCAACTAATCTTTGGACGTGAAGGCTCTGTATTTGTATTTTTCTTATATAGATGAAAAGATTTATTATAAATATGGTTGGTTAGTTGGCATGTTGTTTAATAAATAGAGATGTTTATTTAATATGATTGGTGGACATGTTTTTTATAGATAGCAGAGAGGAATAGTCTATCTATTTATTAATAGATAGATCTTTATAAATAGCAGAGAAGAATAATCTAGTTTTTTATTAATAGATAGATGTATATGTTTATTTAAAGGGGTTAGTTGGCCACGTTCTATATAGATAGCATAGAGGAATAATTATTAGTTATTAATGGAGTAATTTGGTAGATAAATATTACTTGGAATTAATAAATGAAGTGTGTTCTTTTATAAAATATAAAAATATGTTGTAATTTTAATTTTTTTTTTTAAATTTCCAAATATTAAAACTAGACTCAAATACTAATATTTTTTAAGTATTTGAAACTTGGGATATTTGTCAAGTAATGGCAAGTTGTATGGACAAATACCATTTCTTAAGTTTTTTTCAAATTTTTCACAAATATATTTGTGGTCAAACGGATCCTAACAAAGTTGACAAAGTTATAAGATTTGAATGTTGCAGTATACAACAAATATGAAACATTAATTCTCTAAATTATGGAGTTGGACTCCACAGGTTAAAGGCTTATTTCGTAATTTTTTTTAATCATGATCTCCAAAACTATAGTTAAAATCCTAATTAATTTAATTGTTAGAAGAGTGAACAAGATGAATTTATTTCGAATTTCGTTGCATCAAATAAAAAGAAAAGGATGGAAAAATTCTTTATACTTCTTATGTTCTTACTCCAATTAAGAATGTATATTAATATAATTTTTAGGGATAATGCATACATACCCCATAAACTATCGAAGTTCAGCGACACACCTTAACTTAACTATGGTCTTATTACCCCTTCAAATTATTATTTTTTTGTATTTTCGTGCACTTTTTGATGATGTGGCACCTTCAACCAGGTAAGTTGGTTGTGTTTGTACAACACGCGCGCGCCATGTGCGTAATTTTTTTTTAATTTCATAATTTTTTAAAATTTTCCTTTTTAATTTTTTTAAAAAATCTTTTTATTTTCTTTATCTTGTATTTAAACTAAGTTAATACACGTAAAACGTTTATTTAAGAAATTGCCTTGTATTTTAATTTTTTTTCTTTATTCAGTATTTTTTTCTCTTTATTTTTCTATTGATTTTTTTATTCTTTTTATTTTCTTTGTCTTTCCTTTTGATTTGATTTCAAATTTAATTCCAAATGTCTTGTATTTAAAATAAGTTAATTTCAGACTAGATAACCAAAATAAGTGAAGAAAATCAAATAAAACATTAAAAAAATTAAAACGTTAAATTAAACTTTTTAATTATTGTAAAAAAAATACGCATTTTTTTAAAAAAATAATTAAAAGTGAAAAGATAATAAATTAATGAAAAATAAAATACAAGTTTAAAGTGAGGAATAAATTAAATAAGTATTTTACAAAAAAAGAAATGAAAATAATTGAATATATATAAGTTTTAATATCAATAGTTATGTGACTAACTAATTATAAAATAAACAATTAAAAAAGAATATGTGTCCAATTTTTTTTGCTCATCACTTGCCTTCAAGAGAGTGTGTGCACTCTCTATGTCATATCAACATTTAGAGTGTATTTATTTCATTTTAAAATAGTTTAGGAGGTAATAAGACCCTAGTTAAGGTAAGGTATGTCGTTAGGATTTTGGTCATAGTTTAGGGGTACTTATGCATTATCCCTAATTTTTATTTTTGATTATTAACTATTATGAATATGCATAATTTCACCTCTTTGAACCTTCTTAATATCTACATCATAATAGAATGACATTGCTTAAAGTTCACTCACGTCTCTTTCAACACACGAAGCAAAACTCAAATGGAGTGTCGCCCCAAGCAAGGAACTATGTACATTTCCGAAAATGATGAGAAGGGTGGAGGTTATTTTTCATCGACGTGTTTATTTCATGTCGAGGGTATTTTTAAAATTTCAATATGTGTTATAGATGCTTTTTGCTGATAGTTTAATTCCACGTCAATCAAAATTAATTATGCCAAATAAGTAGAAGGGAAAAATAATTGATATACCCCTTAACTTTGTCATTTAGAGTTGACATACTTCTCGTTATAAAAGAGGCTTACATATACCCTATCGTTACAAATGTGACTCGTATCCCTATCCTTACAAAAGTGTGCTCATTCTTACACATGCTTTTTTTTGACTTCTTAGATTATTGTTATTTGAGTTTATTATTTTTATTTCATTGTTTCCCATTCTTTAGTGTAAAAATATGTTTAAAAAAAAATGTGAAAGGAAAAATAGAAAAAAAAAATAAGAAAAAAATTTAAAATTATTTTTTTTACGTTTATAATTGTTATTTAATTTTTGCATCTGTAATTTTTTTTTTGGGTCAGTATGATAGATTTTACAAAAGAATTAGTGAAAAAAAATAAATTTCACATAAAAATAATAATAAATTTAAATTAGGCGTTGAATCAATGAAGTCAAAAAAATACGTGAGAAAGATCAAATATACCTCTACATGAATATTTTTAATTAAAAAATAAATTTAAAATTAAATTTTTTCACTTTCTTTAAAAGAAAAAGGTATATGTGAGTTATTTGAATAACATTAGGAATAAGGGGTGTATCAATTCTAAATGACAATATTTAGGAATACATAAAGCTCTTTTTCCTAAGTAGAATCCACTATAATTGAAATATTAATAATGTTATTAAATATTTGTTTAATAAAAAAATATTTTTGTGACTGACTAAAAGAAAAAATATGTCACATAAAATGAAGAGTAAAAATACAAGCTAAGAACCATAAGTTGAGAACATTTAAATTGACTTTTAGCTTATTGTTATGTTTTTTGGGCCTAAAATTAAATGCTAAAATCACTTTTTATATTCCTCAAACACCACAAGAAGTTATTTTAAAAAAAAAAAAACCAGTTATAAGCACTTAAAATAAGCCAATCCAAACTCTCTCTTAGACTTGTAAAGAAGACCTTGGAGCAACAATAAGATGCAAGTAACAAAAAAACAAAATCCCTTTCACTTACTAGTTCCTCCTATGATGTGGAGAAATGGGAAGAGAGTGATTTCTCTGACACAAATATATTAACTCCATGGTGCTTACACCACACTCATTTCAAGTAGGAGTTGAGCACTCTCACAGATCACAACATATAAAATGTGTACTCCTATTCCCTTGTCAATCATCCAAGCATAAATGTGGGCACAACAAAATATATTCATAGAGGGTTGAAGAAAAGAATGGTACAAACAGATTGTTGCGGAATCCGATTCTATGGTTTGCCATTTGGATTTGGCGAATTCTGAGAGAGTTGATGACGGTATGGAGAAGCATGAGAACCATTTGGAATCGATAGGCTTCTTGGTGGTTGTTGTCCATTCCTTGAGAACGATCCTTGCGTTCTAAGGACATTTCTTGTATTTGAGCTTGGGCTTGATCCAACTCGGTCTGCTTGCATCGTCTGAAAATAGTAGGAGGAGCTGGCCATGTCCTTGAGGTTTGGCAAAGGCTTCAAGGCTTCGACCACATCACTCATCATAGGTCTGACTTTGGGATCCCGGCTAAGGCATCGTGCAGCCAACTGTGCAGCTTTCTGTGCGCCTTTTATAGAAAAATGGCCTTCAAGTCTAGGATCTATCAATTTATAGAACCTTCTTCTTTCACCCAAATGTGGCCGTGCCCACTCAACAAGGTTGTGTTCCCCGTTTGGCCGGTTCTTGTCCATAGATCTCCTACCTGTCATCATTTCAAGCAGAACTACACCAAAACTGTAGACATCACTCTTTGATGTCAAATGTCCTGAGACAAAAGAGTGGCACACGTTTAATGAAAGTTCCACTCAGCAGATGTGAGAAACATTCAATTGCTTTTCAACAGTGATTCAGATCATGGAGTCATACAAGAGACATTGATAGCAAGAAAAACTAGATTAAAATGATTTGAAGGATTTGTAAGCAAACTAGCAGCCAGTTAAGTTAAACTTGAAGCAAGACATAGAATTTGATAAAGCTGAGTGGGCCATCCAAGTAAAAAGTGGGTAAGCATTATGGGAAGAAAGAAGCAACCAAGATCTCAATCTTACCTGTCATCACATACTCTGGAGCTGCATAACCATATGTTCCCATGACACGAGTAGAAACATGGGTCTTGTCGCCCTCTGGAGCATCTTTGGCAAGTCCAAAATCAGAAAGTTTGGCATTGTAATCCTGAGAGAATGCGCTATTAGATGAATGATAAAAATGGGCGAGAGATCAATTTGCCAATGTGTTTGCACACACCGCATCTAGAAGAATGTTGGATGTTTTGAAATCACGGTATATCACTGGTCTTTCTGCTTCCTCATGAAGAAAAGCAAGACCTTTTGCTGCACCCAATGCTATCTTCATGCGAATGGACCACGGAAGAGGCAGGGACCCTGATAATATATAAATTATTACAAAGTTTTCATAAAGGACATGCAAAGACATGAACATCTACAGCAGAAATCACAGATAAGAACATAAACATTTGTTCTAGAACTTCGTAAGTACTAGCATCACTTCACCAGATACAGATTGCAATACTGAAAATCATATGTTGGTTATTCAAGAAATATGCTAAATGCAGAAAACTGGAACATAAAATGCATACAAGACCAATAAAGGTTAGCCTTTGGTGTAACCATTTGTCTTTCCCAAGAATCACCAAACCCTCCCAACTATGATTGCTAGTGGCCGAACCATAGATCGTACTGAAAAGGTTCATGCATTGCATCACTCAGCTGAATACATGAACTATAACTGCCAAAACGAAGAAAAAGTAATTCCTGCAAAAGTGTAAAGCAATCCAACATATAAGTCAATTGACAAACTTTGCCTAAAGCAATCCTATAATATTCCTTAAGAAGACAATCTCAAATTCTTCAATTTAGGGGGTCTAACAGGGGTTGCCCCATGCAGTCTCAACTTGGTTTTTCTCGAGTTCAGGGATAGATCAAGCCTAATGATCAAAATACCCAGCGTCATTTCCTTTTATTATGTTTTATAAAATAAAATGTTATTGCTTTTCTGAATGGGATGATTGAATGCCATTCTTCCTGAATAGAATGTCCCCTCCCACACAAAACCTAACTTAGCAGCCAACCCTCTCTCTTCCTCTCTTCTATTTCTATCTCTAAGGGGTCGTTTGGTAGAGTGTATTAGGAAAAATAATGCATGCATTAGTCTTGTGTATGACTAGCACCTTGTTTGGTACTCTTTTCCAACCTATGTATAACTAATGCTTGAATTAGTTATACACTCTATTGTGTGTTAAGGTGTGTATTACTAATACCATGGATTTCTAGGTATTAGCAATGCAATCGTTTTAATGCATGCATTAGCATGATTAAAGACCCAATTATCCCTCGAAACATCTTTTCCACCATAATAGTGGAGGGTATCTTTTGTAAATAATTTTTTTTATGCAATGGATGCTATTTTTAATGCATCAAACCAAACAATGCATAAAAATAATCTATGTATAGTTAATGCAAGCATTAATAATACACTCTATTTAGAGTTATTCTTATACACTCTACCAAACGACCCCTAACTGTATCAACCAACCCCCTTTTTCTCTATCTCCAACCTACGGTACTGGTGCCCTTCTGACAAACTAATTTTTTCTCTCTCTGTGAAGTTTGACCTACACACAAAAACTCATTCAGACTATCACCATCCTTTTGTTCGTCACTATCATTACGACCTCCAAACTCAAGTCTCACTTTCACACAACCTTGTCTTAACATTGATTCATCTGCATCTTCAGGAATCAGTAGCTACAAGGTTTTCTGGAAATGAAAGAGACAAATTAAATGGTCAACAGAAATAACATAGATTCCACTTAGGAGTGAAAGGATAACATAGATATATATTGCTCAGTTTCAAGCAATAGAAATAGGTCTTGCTGATTTCAATGGACACATCAATCATTCTTATCATGTGGCTCATATAAAAATCTCTTTCTATTTAATTGGAAATGGATTTTTTGTGAAGCAATCATTGAGTATCACAGACAATCAAGCTAGCTAGACTCGACGGTGAGCTCAAGTTCTTTTTTTCGTTTACGACGGTGGTGTTTGGACCAGCTTGTACACACCTTGACTAATTCACCAGGAGCCTGCTACTTCCCACCAGCACAAGTATTGAGCAACTCTTACCAAAGGCTTAGGCAGATGAGAAGAAATCACCTAGTGATTTTGCTTCTGCTGGGATTTGAACATGAGACCTCATGGTTCTCCTGCACTTCATTGACAACTAGGTCACACTCTTCGATTGCAAGGTTTAGCACAAGAATTACAATCTCCAAACTAGCAGACTCAGGAGAATATTTGTAGGTTCATAATGCTTAAGTTCACACTCAAGGCTGGTACTTCAAACTAGACAGAGTGAATCAAAGTCTTTGGTGACCGACTAGGAACCTCTCATTCTAGCTCTATACTTAAGGGATTATGTACTGTCAAATGAACCTTTATAAAGAACTTAGAGCAAACGAGGTAAATCAAAAGTGAAAGTATATCAGCTGATGCTTATACTATCTTGTCACAGAACTCCCTACTCATTTCTCTGTCTGGTCTCCTATTTGCTCGCTTTTTTTCTTCTTTTTTTTTCAACCAAGCATCAAAAAAAAATATAACTAAACTTGCTTAGATAATTTACTGTAGAACTGGAAAATATTTCTCTCTTTTATGCAAAGCGAACAATATTATCATAACTGGTGAATTCAACAAATATTTCTCATTGTTGTTTCGCAATCACTAACTGTTATATGGAAAGTTGGAAACACATTTACCTTGATGCAACTTGAAAATGTTAAAAAAAGGTGTGGATAAAAGGAAAGACGACCAAGACCAACTCCATCACTTCAAAAAAGCTTCAAGATCCAGAGTAATGCAGTTAAAAAACTTGGTCACATCTCCAAATTGAAAACTGCTCTCTTAAGTCAATCAACATTCAAGACATACCCATGATCAAGAGAAAGTAACAATGATAAAAACTAATCTCTCCCTGCCTGAAAGCAGGACATTGCCAACAGTCAAATCACATTTGGACCAGCGGTATTTGTATAGCACCTTTTTCAAGATTCTTTGAACCCTCAAGGACATAAGAAATTTCTGTTCCGTTAGCACAAAAAGTACCTTTTCCCATGATATTAAAGAAACTAAACACTAGAAGTGGGAAATATATTCTCATAAGAAGCTTCTGCATCCTAGCAAATTGACACTGGTCATGAATACAAAGTATGTAATGTAGGACTAAAAGAGCTGGCAAGATTGCCAAAGTAAAATATGAAGAATGCTTATAAGTTTTTTTCCTCTAACTCATTTGATGCAGATTTTGCATAAGGCCTTCAACTTTCCCATGTTTTTACTCTGTGATGATAACACAAGAAAGAAAGCAGACTCCCAAAAAGTTGCTTGCTAAATGGACAAACCCACTCAGGTTTGATCTGGGATCAGGAAACAATGTGAAAAATCATTACCCCTGTTGGTAGCTTTGCTAATATGGAGAACTCCATATTACCATTTTGACCTTAAATTTTTGAGGCACTGAATTGTATTATATCTTAGCAAATAAATTTTCTAATTGGTAGTGGAACATAAATTAGTCTCCTCTTATCTTCATAGATTGTTAAACAGCAACAAGAGAACTCAAGTTATAATCCACAGGTAGTGATATGCCATGGGACTAAAGCAATTAGTGGTTGTAGACGAGGTCAGCATGATGCATGTCAATTTTAAATAGTGTTTACCTTACCTACAAAATTACTTGCGTGCAACAAAAAATCTCCGATAATATATACCATACATCATCTCTTCTCAATTTTTGGGGGGTGAATGAATTTAACAATACACATATTACAGACTGATCTTCAAATATAATCAAAATTCAAAGAATGCAACATTGTAAAGCATATCAGAAAAGGGTCAATTACATACTCCTGAACAGATGGTTTTCCAAGCTTCCTCGAGGCATAAATTCATAAACCAGCAACCTCTGATCATCTTCAATACAGTAACCAATTAGTTTAACCAAATTGGGATGAATGAGATCGCCAAGGAAATTTACTTCCGCCTGCCAAATGAGATAATGAATTAATACAAGCCAACATGAAAACAAGAAGAAAAAAAGAAAAAATAAAAGATACAACATAAGCTTTTAAATAAGATCAAGAGAGCAGCAAACCAGCCATTCTTTGTGACCCTGAAGCCCATCATGATTTAGAGTTTTCACAGCAACAGTAAGACCTGTTCCTGGTTTAACAGGTGCCGTCCCATTCTCTTCAATCCAACCCTTAAAGACACAACCAAAACCCCCTTCACCGAGAAGCGATTCTGGTCTGAAGTTTCTTGTAGCCAACTTCAAATCATTGAATGTGAACTTCCGAAGCTGCGAAAAAACTTTAAGTTCCTCTTCAAGCTTGGAGGTGGAAGAATTACTTTCAGCATTACTTGTGGTTGTGGATGAGATAATTGGAGCAACAGGCTGGTCTATGCTTGTATCATTTGTGGATTTACTTTCTGCCAATAATGATACAAGATATTAGGACCACGAGCACTAATTACCATTAAAAGAAATATGTTACTCCCTCCGTTTCAAAAAGATTGACCTACTTTCCTTTTTAGTATGTTTCAAAAAGAATGACCCCTTTTCTTTTTTGGCAACACTTTAATTTCAGCTTTCCACATGGCATGTTTAAGACCACAAGATTAAAGGGCATTTTGGTACATTTGACATAACTTTAATTTAGGACCACAAGATTGAAAAGTTTTCTTTATTTTCTTAAACTCCGTGCCAAGTCAAACTAGGTCATTCTTTTTGAAATGGAGGGAGTATTTAGTTTAATCTTGAAAAACCCTTAATTTTTCCTATCAGTTAGGAATAAAATAAAGGGTTTGAAAGAGCTACTAAAGCGAGTAAAGGTGTAACTGTGTAAGTACTACGTGTGCATGTGATACAGCATTACTTAAGTCTACGAAGTGTGTATTTTTTATTGATTTGTTCTCACTGCCAAGTGAACAATGATCCAACGACATCATATTTTTCTTCAAATCTTTGTGTAGTCTGTGCTTGCATCATTAGTAGATAAAGGTTTAATCTGTTGTTCTAATCTATAACTGGATGACATTAACAGTCTAATTTACCATCTCTTCTTTCAGCAAGCAAAGAAAATGGCTAAGATATTTTTTTGAGGTAACAATATATTCATCAGCACAAAAATTGTGCTACCAGCCATAATTTCAATTCAGAAATGAATGATAAAAAATCATCCTTATTAATCCTACAAGGATTCTAAAAATTGTACCGACGTTTCAGCATCATCTGCATGGTTTTCTTTTCACCAAAATTCAGAAGACAAAATATAATTCATCTTGATTTTCTGTACTAAAATACTTCTATCCTTAAAACACCTTGTATTTCTTTTTTTTCCACACAGTCCACCATATGTATTTTGGGATGAAATTCTACCATTTCTTCTGTCTTACAATACCTCCTACATTATTCCAGCACCCCACAAGTTCACATGTATTCTAGGCATGACTCATCTAAGACCAGACATACTTAAAAAGAGCTGCTACTGTTGGTCAGTGACTCCACAAAGAAAATGAATAAGATATTAATTCTATCAAATCAAGTGTGTGATTATGAATTTGAAATCACAAAATGGTGAGATTCCGGTATTCACAAGGCTCAGACGAAAAATGAAAACTTAAGGACTAGAATGAAGGAGGTGCTAACAAATCCCACAATCTGTCGGAAGTTTTTTCATTCACCGGAGAGTTATAACCTTGCCTTTTTAATCAAATTCTATACTAGGTAATCATATTAGCAGAGTGAGGGTGAATTAAAGAAAACAAAGCATTGATTCATCTCTTCCCATTGATAGTTGACTCAAATTAAATTCATCTGGCAGCCTTACATATCAGAGATGAACTCATAATTTAAGAAAATTGCGACACAGGCAAACATTAGAGAGAGGGAAAATAAATACCAAGAACAACAAGAATGACGCGAGAAAGCTGCATAACGCTAATGTCAACATCATTATCCAGAAACACAAACATTGTTACCTAAGTTATGCAGACTCTTCACTTTCAATGCCGCACTCGTGTCGGATTCTCCAAAAATATACTACTTTTCGAGAATCCAACATGCAACCGTTGACATTTTTGAAGAGTCCGAGCAACATAGATTGTTACCCTGACATGACTGTGGCCTTGCAAAAAGGAGCCTTCACAAGTTCCCTAGGTTCATTCTTTTTTTGATGACAACAAGTTCCCTAGGTTTATATTCTGGTAATACCTCTTCCAGACCTATCAAAAACAAATTACTTTCACCTATCAAAAGAAGTAATGCCTCTTCCAGAATACCGCTACCCATCTTGAATTTCTTTAAATTGGCTTCATTGTTAGCTTCTCTACTTTAACATCATCAACTTCTACCGATAGAAGAAACATGTGGAATCTTCTTTCCACCTCAAATTTCAATTTTTTACTTGCACACCATTTGACAAAACGCAATGCATTTCACTACTAAAGAAATGGAGAATAACACTTAAAAATCACAGCAGCAAACATTCTCAAGCTAGTAACAAACTAACAATAACGCATGCCCTTAAGGCTCAAATAACCATTTCCAACAACAAAAAGAGCCCTCTATGTCTAACGTCTTTTCCCCAGTGACTATGAATGCTGTGTGACAAAATTCTTTACAAGATAGGATCAATCTTCAAGGAAAACCAATTGAAAAATGCAATTAAAATATGCAAGCATAACAAAACACAATGTTACTTCCTCAGAGTGAGTTCGAAATTACCACAGCGAGTGCTGATGCCACTGATGGAGGTATCAACTTTAGATCTTGAGGAAATACAGCTACTAATAAACCTCAACTTAATCCAGCAGCCAGTCTCCTTCTCATCCCCTTCTTTTTTCTTCCTTCCCTTTGATTTCTCTACATCCCAAGACTCCCTCTTTACACCATCACCACCTAAACCCATAGTTAACAATACCAAGAATCAAACTCAAAAATCATCAAGCCCCACTCCACCCCCACCTTACCCACCCCCCTCCAAGATACCAACTTCAAATCACCCCTCACACAAACCCCAAAAATCTGATCTTTTTCCAAACCCTTAAATTATCAGCTAAACAACTGAACCAAAGTTCCCTAAATAGCACAAACATGACCTAATGGAGAGACCCAAAAAAGGAATTCCAAATATATACACTTCCTTTAGAGCAAAATCCTCCAAAACCCAGATGAAGAAAAAGTATTAAAAAGGGGAAAAAAGAATAAATTTACAAATGAAATAACTCAAACACAGTTTAAGAAATCAAGAAAATATGACATTGAATCCAAAAAAAGCAAATTTTGATTCAGATCACACAACCCCTCTTGACAAGAAGAAAACTTTGCCCCAAAACACTGTATCAGATAATCCCACTTCTAAGAGTGCCCCCAAGAAATGGACACTGAAATCTTAACAAAAAGACTCAAATATGCTGACCATTTCTGCCTCCTCAATCAGAAAAAGAGACACATAGTAATAAAAAATAATTATTTTATAAGTAATTGGTTTTGAGTGTGTGTGTGTGACCGGGGGAGAGAGTGGGGGGGAGGGTGGGTGGGTTTATTATATAGTACAGGAATGTATGTCTGTAGAATAGCTAATTTCACACAAATTTATCTCAACTAAATTTGTAATAAACTTATTCTAAAATTAATCTTGAGATAAGCTATCTCTTCATATATTAAATGAACTCTAAGTGTGCGTATTAAATTATTCTGAAGTTATAGTCATGAAATTGTAATTTCTGAAATAACTTATTCCATCTTTAATAGAATAATATAATATTAAATTAAAATAAGATAAAATAAGATATTCCGTGATTGAATCTAAAATAAATTTTATAGGAAATCGTCAATCAAACTATTTAATCTTGAGATATCCTATTTTACCTGCGCACAAAACGAACCTGAACGTATACAAGGTCT
Source organism: Solanum appendiculatum (assembly GCA_018342035.1). NCBI lineage: Eukaryota > Viridiplantae > Streptophyta > Magnoliopsida > Solanales > Solanaceae > Solanum > Solanum appendiculatum. The sequence goes on from JAGDQO010002106.1 coordinate 28,330, forward strand.
GCTAATCATACGCTAAAAGAAAATACAGTAAATTAACTATTAAAAAATAAAGTTTAGTACTTACTATTTTTTTAATCCTAATTTAAAAACTTATTTATATATTTATATAAAACATGTGCAAATTTTGAAGAACCTGTAGTTTTAAACTTTTAATAATCTCAGTTAATCTTTTTAAATTAGTAAAAGACAAACAGACCTATAAAATACGTATTCATAATAGTAATTATGGTAATTAAAAAAAAATTAAATCACATTCAATTAAATATTTGGAGTTCTTGAAAAAAATGGAAAGGTAATTCCAATGAAGAAACTAAGGGATTCGAGCTCTGCACCCAACACTAGGCACCCTAGCCATAGGCCAATGGACCAGAGATGATTATGCTACTGTGGATGTGAGCTTGTTATTTATATAATTACTCACTAAAATTTCTCTCTATATATATATTTTAGCCGAATGTCCGGTGCCATGGCGCACCCTCACACTATCACATAGATCTGCCTCTGAGTGTGTATATCTAAATTTCATGTCTCTCTTATTCTCTATTACATTGTCGTTAATAAAATATTTTCAAAACTATAAGAAAAGAGATTATAAACTCTCAAATTGGTAGTCATACAAAGTCAACCTTGGACATGATTAAAACTGGGGTAGACATGCAGTAGAGAGAGAGTATCTTGATGAATCATTTACTCATATTTCTTTTTTATTTGATGAGCTCCAATTCACATTTAATGAACCTGACACGTGATGGCCATGACATGTTGACCTTAAGTGAAATGTTCTAAGTTAAGTGATTTTATTGATTCAAAATAAAATTGAATGACTTTGCTCTTATTTTGCCTTTTGCCTGTTCAAGTGCGACTGTCTTTTTCCCCTCATTTTCCTTCCAGCCAAAGTAATAGGAATTAGGCCTAACACGATTCCAAATAGAAAAACTTCAACCATTTTTAACACTATTGACGAACAACTCTTCTATGAAACTTTTTAATTGATACCTCTCAAACTTGAACACGACGAACAAGTACTGTATGATCACATACTATATATACAAATGACCTGCACTTGTATACTTGATCCTGTATTTATAGAAATGCAACGTCCCCAGTCATTCGAACGTTAGTACATATACATGTACTAGTATGTAAAGCATACAACATAACAAGTAGACAATTAGGAATGCTCAAATGAATCATATATCAAAGATGTAGACAGTAAAAATCAGGAACTCTCGTCTAAAACTATAACTTATGGATAGTCTTTTTAGCTTATGTACAATATTTTTTGATTGTTTCTTTGCATGTGGACAAGTGATAGATTTACATGTGTGGCATGTTGTGTCTTTTGTTACTACAATCGATCGAAAACGATTAGTTAAAAAAAATACTACTTTTTATATAAAAATGTATCAATATTTTTGCATCGATTCATATATATATATATATAGAAGTATGAAAAAGGAATTAAACACAAAACTAAACATTTTAGTAGACAAAAAAGAAAATTTTTACTATGTATGAGTCACGCCAAGTCATATTTGTATGAGGCATTGCTTGATTGACAAATGGGCATGGATGTGACCCATCTGCCAAGCTGATAGAGGGGAATCTTTAAGTCCCCTCCACTATTATTTTTTGTTTTACAATTAGTTCAATATATTTTTTGTTTCATTTTTTAAAATGTTTTTTCGTTCTTAGCTAATCTAATTAGTTTATATTTTTCCTTTTTTATGTAGTGAATTTTGATTTGAATTTTATGATCGTTATATAAGTTTTTAGTTTATTATATTAATATTATTTTTTCTATTCTATTTTATTTATTTAAATTGGTTGTTTATATTTAATTTTCCGTTTATAAAATCAAGATATAAGTTTTTTTTTTTTAATCCCAACACTTTTTTTTGTCAAGATTATTGTTGCTCTTTCCGTTATATTTTCTTATTGAAGAGTATTTGATGGATTTAAGTGCTTTGGGAAACATGAAATTGTTGAGAGAAGAATAAAAGAACAAATTAATTTTATACCGCCTTTGTTTTTCATATTAATAGTCCACGTTTTCTTTTACAATTTTCTTAAGAAATCATAAATAAAATAATAGTTTTACTAATTTACACTTTTTTTTGGTAACTTTATAAATTCTATTTACACTTTCAAAAAGAATTAATTGTTATAATAAAATAGGAAATTTGTAATTAGTTATATCTTAATATGTAAATTAATAAATAATTTTATTTAACTTATTGTAGCAATATAAATAATTAATATCGAGATGAAAAAATAATATCAAAATGTTAGAAACAAAATGAATCAGGCAATAATTTTTGGATTTCATACTTTCCATGAATAAAATTATAAAGTAATGAAGTGTAAAATTTGGGACAATGGTTGGAAAAGAAATCAAAGAAAAAGAAAAGTAAAAAGGTAAGAGAGAGGGGGAAAAAACGTTAAAAAGAAAGAGAGAGAAAGAGGAGTTTGTGTCATTTTCTGAAATGGGACTCAATTATCCATTTGGCAAACTATAAGTGAAACCTCATACAACTTTTGTCTACCACGTCATATTTATACCTCAAACATAATTAAAAAAAATTCAACGAAAATTTTTACTATGTATGAGGCACGGCATGTCATACTTGTATGAGGCACGGCATGCCATACTTGTCTGAGGCATTGCTTGATTGACAAATGGGCATGGATGGGACCCATCTGCCAAGCTGACAGAGGGGCATCTTTGAGTCCCCTCCACCATTATTTTTTGTTTTACACTTAGTTCAATATTTTTTTTGTTTCCAATTTTTAAAATGTTTTTTTCGTTCTTAGGTAATTAATTAGTTTATATTTTTCCTTTTTTATGTAGTGAATTTTGATTTGATTTTTATGATCGTTATATAAGTTTTTAGTTTATTATATAAATATTTTTTTTCTATTCTGTTTTATTTATTTAAATTGGTTGTTTATATTTAATTTTCCGTTTATAAAATAAAGATATAAGTTTTTTTTTTCTAATCCCGACACTTTTTTTTTGTCAAGATTATTGTTGCTCTCTCCGTTATATTTTCTTATTGAAGAGTATTTGATGGATTTAAGTGCTTTGGGAAACATGAAATTGTTGAGAGAAGAATAAAAGAACAAATTAATTTTATACCGCCTTTGTTTTTCATATTAATAGTCCACGTTTTCTTTTACAAGTTTCTTAAGAAATCATAAATAAAATAATAGTTTTACTAATTTACACTTTTTTTGGGTAACTTTATTAATTTTATTTACACTTTCAAAAAGAATTAATTGTTATAATAAAATAGGAAATTTGTAATTAGTTATATCTTAATTAATAAATTAATAAATAATTTTAATTAACTTATTGAAGCTATATAAATAATTAAATCGAGATAAAAAAATACCATCAAAATGTTAGAAACAAAATGAATCAGACAATAATTTTTGGATTTCAAACTTACCATGAATAAAATTATAAAGTATTGAAGTGTAAAATTTGGGACAATGGTTGGAAAAGAAATCAAAGAAAAAGAAAAGTAAAAAAGTAAGAGAGAGAGAAAAAAAAAACGTTAAAAAGAAGGAGAGAGAAAGAGGAGTTTGGGCCATTTTCTGAAATGGAACCCAATTTCCATTTGGCAAACTATAAGTGGAACCTCATACAACTTTTGTCTGTCACGCCATATTTATATCTCAAACATAATAAAAAAATATTCGATGAAAATTTTTACTATGTATGAGGCACGCCAAGTCATATTTGTATGAGGCATTGCTTGATTGACAAATGGGCATGGATGTGACCCATCTGCCAAGCTGATAGAGGGGAATCTTTAAGTCCCCTCCACTATTATTTTTTGTTTTACAATTAGTTCAATATATTTTTTGTTTCATTTTTTAAAATGTTTTTTTCGTTCTTAGCTAATCTAATTAGTTTATATTTTTCCTTTTTTATGTAGTGAATTTTGATTTGAATTTTATGATCGTTATATAAGTTTTTAGTTTATTATATTAATATTATTTTTTCTATTCTATTTTATTTATTTAAATTGGTTGTTTATATTTAATTTTCCGTTTATAAAATCAAGATATAAGTTTTTTCCTTTTTTTTTTTTTTGTCAAGATTATTGTTGCTCTTTCCGTTATATTTTCTTATTGAAGAGTATTTGATGGATTTAAGTGCTTTGGAAACATGAAATTGTTGAGAGAAGAATAAAAGAACAAATTAATTTTATACCGTCTTTGTTTTTCATATTAATAGTCCACGTTTTCTTTTACAATTTTCTTAAGAAATCATAAATAAAATAATAGTTTTACTAATTTACACTTTTTTTTGGTAACTTTATAAATTTTATTTACACTTTCAAAAAGAATGAATTGTTATAATAAAATAGGAAATTTGTAATTAGTTATATCTTAATTTGTAAATTAATAAATAATTTTATTTAACTTATTGTAGCAATATAAATAATTAATATCGAGATGAAAAAATAGTATCAATATGTTAGAAACAAAATGAATCAGGCAATAATTTTTGGATTTCATACTTTCCATGAGTAAAATTATAAAGTATTGAAATGTAAAATTTGGGACAATGGTTGGAAAAGAAATCAAAGAAAAAGAAAAGTAAAAAAGTAAGAGAGAGGGGAAAAAAACGTTAAAAAGAAAGAGAGAGAAAGAGGAGTTTGGGCCATTTTCTGAAATGGGACCCAATTATCCATTTGGCAAATTATAAGTGGAACCTCAAACAACTTTTGTCTGCCACGTCATATTTATACCTCAAACATAATAAAAAAAAATTGACGAAAATTTTTACTATGTATGAGGTACGCCAAGTCATACTTGTATGAGGAATTGCTTGATTGACAAATGGGCATGGATGGGACTCATCTGCCAAGCTGACAGAGGGGCATCTTTAAGTCCCCTCCGCCATTATTTTTTGTTTTACACTTAGTTCAATATATTTTTTGTTTCATTTTTTAAAATGTTTTTTTCGTTCTTAGCTAATCTAATCAGTTTATATTTTTCCTTTTTTATGTAGTGAATTTTGATTTGATTTTTATGATCGTTATATAAGTTTTTAGTTTATTATATTAATATTATTTTTTCTATTCTATTTTATTTATTTAAATTGGTTGTTTATATTTAATTTTCCGTTTATAAAATCAAGATATAAGTTGTTTTTTTTTAATCCCAACACTTTATTTTGTCAAGATTATTGTTGCTCTTTCCGTTATATTTTCTTATTGAAGAATATTTGATGGATTTAAGTGCTTTGGGAAACATGAAATTGTTGAGAGAAGAATAAAAGAACAAATTAATTTTATACCGCCTTTGTTTTTCATATTAATAGTCCACGTTTTCTTTTACAATTTTCTTAAGAAATCATAAATAAAATAATAGTTTTACTAATTTACACTTTTTTTTGGTAACTTTATAAATTTTATTTACACTTTAAAAAAGAATTAATTGTTATAATAAAATAGGAAATTTGTAATTAGTTATATCTTAATATGTAAATTAATAACTAATTTTATTTAACTTATTGTAGCAATATAAATAATTAATATCGAGATGAAAAAATAATATCAAAATGTTAGAAACAAAATGAATCAGGCAATAATTTTTGGATTTCATACTTTCCATGAATAAAATTATAAAGTAATGAAGTGTAAAATTTGGGACAATGGTTGGAAAAGAAATCAAAGAAAAAGAAAAGTAAAAAGGTAAGAGAGGGGGGGAAAAAAACGTTAAAAAGAAAGAGAGAGAAAGAGGAGTTTGTGCCATTTTCTAAAATGGGACCCAATTATCCATTTGGCAAACTATAAGTGAAACCTCATACAACTTTTGTCTGTCACGTCATATTTATATCTCAAACATAATTTAAAAAATTTCGACAAAAAACAACACTTTTCTCATATCAATAAGTGTCTCATCTAGAATGATGTACTGCATATTCAATACTCAATAATCACATCATTTTAATTTATGATTACATACATCCAATTGACAAAAAAATTATAAGAAAAACACATGAACAAAATCTAGAGATTAATTCATATATATATATTTCCTCATTTTTATAATTGCTTGTGTCCGTGTTAGAGATAGTGATATTATATAGGGGAAATAGCGATTTAAATCCTGTATTATTGCATAATTCTAGTTTTAGTCCCTATGTTATTTGACTATGTACATTTAGCCTTTAATTATTTGACGTGCGCGATTTTGATCCTTGAAGTTAACAAAAGTTAACTATTTAACAGAATGATTATTTTAAAATATATAAAATAAAATAAATTGAAGGGTTGGTGATTCTAAATGTTTGAAGAATTATGTGTATAAAAAAATTGATTTAGTAAAAATTAAATGTTAAATTTTTTTAAAGACTGAAAGTTGTTAGGACATCATTGATAGCCTTAATTAGGAGCCTGACCACCTACTAAACTCTTTCAAACATAATCGTATTTGACCTTGATTAGTAACCATTGAAAAATAGAGGAAGAACGAGTTGCTAATGTATAAAAAACAGAGCAAACAAAGAAGCAAATGAGATCAATTTATATATTTAAAATAATAATCCTAATTGAATATTTTTTAAAAATATATAAAATATAATTTTAATTTTATATGCATAATTCTTCAAGCATTTAGAATCACCAACCCTTTATTTTATTTTATATATTTTCAAATAATCATTTTGTTAAATAGTCAACTTTTGTTAACTTCAAAGACCAAAATCGCACTCTTTAAATAATTGAAGGTTAAATTTACATAGCCAAATAACACAAGGACTAAAACAAAGATTATGCAATAATACATGGACTAAAACCATTATTTTCCCTATCATATATTGGTGTCATAAAAGAATCCATTTATACACACTTTACAAATCTTTACCATAATCTTAGTAACAGTTTAGAGAGTTGTTCATCCTTGCACATTTAGCGTTTTAAAATTTGTGCTTTTATAGTAATACAAATACGTAGATGGATATAGATAGATATAAATAGTACTAAACTGAATTGTAAGACTAATTATTTTTTGTTTACCTAAATTCAGTCAAAGCATGTTTTAGAAAAGAGAAAATGAAAAATTAAAAGGATTCAAAAATAGGCGTAGATTTTCCAACTTCCATTCCCAAATTAAGTCATGTAATAATTTCATTTTCCTATAAATAGATTATATTAAACCTAATATCATTTAACTCCGAACTTCAAAATTTTCTCGGTTAAACATGTCAAAACATCTCTGTTCCGCTACTCATATATTAGCACCCATTGTTTCTCACTTAAACTAACAACAACAAACACATGAAATGTCCAGAAGGACTAAACTTCGAATGCGGATTAGTTATAATTTTATTCGTTATTCGTTTAAGATTTCTAATAATGTTTTTGATGAATAAATCAAAGAAGAGGATTTGTGAATGACATGTCTGGATCGTTTCTTGATGATAGGGTTAATGAAATCGATGAGGACAAGAAGGCGGATGAGGAGGAAGAGGAGACCACAAAAATGATGAAGAAGATGAAGATGATGAAGGTGAAGAGGGGGAACAATTAAAATAATGATGACGAACAAGCTGAAAAGCAAAATGAAGAAAAAGAGGAACAAAATAAAATAGAAGATGAGGAAAAAAAGAGGAAGATGAACAGGAGAGAAAAAAGATGTTTAAATAGTTATTTCTATGTTTTATAATTTTAAATAATTTGATATTGATAATATAATCAATGACTAGCGCTATCTCGTTCCTTATATATAATTATGGTCTTAATTTATTCTCATTTTATGTTTCTCTTGATTCTCTTTAAAATATTCTAATGTAATTGTCACGCCTCGAGCTTACACCCTGGACGTGATTGGCACTCGAGAACCATTGCTGATTCCCAAGAGAATCCTTGGCCTGGCTGACTACTTAGCGAAAGACTAACTCAAGCAGATTTAATCTTTAAAACAAAATTTAAATTTAAAAGTTTCAAAACTTCTCAAAACTCAAACTATCTCAGAAGAGTATACTCAAAATTGTCTGAAAATACTCTGAAAACAATAATAGTTTACCAAAATAGTTCAAAGGAAATACCGAAAGAAACTCAATACTAGCTATCTATGAAGCCTTTATAGTTCAACATGGATGTCAGGACAAGACCCACGACACCTCAAAACTACTAAACTGAAAGACAAAAGTGGAGTCCTCCAGAATGTAAGGAAGGCTCACCAAAGTTAGCAAGAAGTGCAAAGTGATCTCAATGGAGTGCCTTTTGACTATCTTGAACACCTGTATCTGCATCATAAAAAGATGCAGGTCGAATGACATTAATACATTGAATTTACGAGTATATAATACAGCTGAGGAAAATAAATAACTGAACTGAAGAAGCTGAAGCAAGATACTCAACTGAATTTAAAGCATAAGTAGAGATAAAATCATTTTAAAGCTTTACAAATAAATATGCTAACTCAATGAACTGTACATATATAAATATGATAATGAAATACTCTTTACTCAATCAGGGAGATTCTCTAACCAACAATCATCACTATGAGCTTTGTGATGATACAACGTCTCACCCACGCTGTCAGAACTGTCCTATTGCTTGCCGGAGTATAGAACATACTCAACTCATGGATCCGTATAAGAAGCCTTCTCAGAGGCAGTGAGGAGTCGATCGAATGTCAGTGTGATCCTATCCTACGCTGGCTACGTGGTTTATGTGGAATGTGAGTTTTCTGAACTCTTCTCCATATCGACGCTCAATACTATTCCAAAAAATATGTAAATATATAACTCAATTCTCAAAGTAAAAATACTCTCTGGTTGAGATAAGTTCTCAAAAGAATCTATTTAAGAGGTAACTGCTTTATACTCAATCATATAGTTCCCTTAAACTCTTCTCAGAATTAGGCTTAAACTTTACTCTTGAACTCACTTTTAACTTCTCAAAATTTATTTATGACAAAAATTTTCTTGTTCAAAAGACTATAAATCAAAACTCAAAAATTAGGGTTCATGTGGAATATAAAAATGAACAACAACTCAAGGATCTCAATGTATAATATATAACAACTCATTATCAAAGATTTAGAACTCGAAATCAATAATATAACTCATCTCAAGAATTGTCGAAACTAAAGGTTTAACCCTAAATCAAACTTTTACTGACTGAATTTAGATGTAGAGCGTGAGTACGAACTGGTTTAGAACCTTGGAAGCGTTAATGAGAGTGTTAGGGTCGATTAATACTATTTAGAACCTTAATTAGGTGTAAATACATTGTGGTTTAGACTTAAAAGGGGTGGACAAAGACTGAACTACCCCTCTTAAAAAGCTAATGAAAACCTTCCATGGGGCCATCTACGGTTCGTGATTTGTTCTACGAACTGTAGATCCCATCCGTGAAATTCATACTAAATTTTAAGGCTCAAAATTTCATTCTACAGGTCCAAACTACGGTCCGTAGAAGTTTCTACGGACAGTAGATCCAATCCGTTGAATTCATATTGAATTTTAAGGCTCAAAAGTTCATTCTACGGGTCCAAACTACGACCCGTAGATGGATCTATAGGAATGGGACCCCCAATTTGACTTCTCTGAAGTTTTCTACGAGTTGATAGTACGGGTCGTAGAAATTTCTATGGCCCATAGAAAGGATTCGTAAAAACTAACTCAGGAAACTCTATTGCGATAGTCTCTAGTAAAACTGTCACAAGTTTTTACTCCAAACTCAAAATGAGACAAACTTGGTGGCCTTCGAAAGAGGACTCATACAACTTCGATTTGATAGATCATGGGCCACCTAATTTATTATGTTCCAAGAGATATGATCGTTTGAATTTGACTTAAGTAGAATCTTATGTCAAAACTTAATCGGTAAGGAAGCTTTCAACTCAACTTTGTGCTAGGGGTTTCTTGTGACCTTAATTCATATCCAAATCTATTCCCACACTAAAGAATTAACCTTTACACCTAAGATCAATTTTAGAATCACCCGATACTACCTTACGTGCAAATAAAGAATGATTTAGGTCTTAGCTTAGAAATGTTCGGGGTGTTACAATATCTCCCCCTTGGAATCATTTGTCCTCGAATTATGGATGAACTAAGCATGGAAGGGAAGGGGTAAGGAAATGTTTAACAGTATAATTTAATATAAAATACACATAAAACTCATGAACTCAAAACACTGAAGGAGGGACTGAATTGAATGAGTACTTTAGGAGAGTTAGTACCTTGGATTGGAACTGAATCGGAGGAAAAGAGATGAGGGTATCTAGTTTTCATATCCTCTTCGACTTCACATGTAGCCTCTTCAACAAATTGATTCCTCCACAACACTTTGACTGATGCCACCTCTTTGGTTCTCAACTACCGAATCTGACGATCAAGGATTTGAACCGGGACTTTCTCATAGGACAGATTGTCTCTTACACTAATACTTTCTATAGGCACAACAAGAGAAGGATCGCTCAAGCATTTCTTTAGCATAGAGATGTGGAATACCGGATGGACATCCGCTAACTCTGGTGGTAGCTCTAATTCATAAGCTATATTGCCAATCCTATTTGATATCCCGTAAGGACCAACATATCGGGAACTGAGCTTCCCTTTCTTACCAAACCTCATAATACCCTTCATGGGTGAAACCTTCAAATAGACCCAATCATTAACTTCAAATTCCAAATCTCTCCTTCTAACACATGTATATGATTTATGATGACTTTGCGCTATTTTCAACCTATCTTGAATAATTCTCACCTTATCCATGGCTTGATGAACCAAGTCTGGCCCTATCAACTCAGCTTCACCAACCTCAAATCAACCAATAGGAGATCTATATCTTTGCCCACAAAGAGCCTCATAAGGAGCCATCTTGATACTAGAGTGATAACTGTTATTGTAAGTAAACTCTATGAGAGATAAGTGATGATCCTAATTACCTTTGAAATCCATAACACATGCTCTTAACATATCCTCTAGGCTTTGAAATGTGCGCTTTGCTTGGCCATCTGTCTGAGGATGAAAAACAGTACTAAGGTTTACCTTCGAACCCAAACCTTTCTGAAATGACTTCAAAACTGAGCGGTGAATTATGCACCCATATCATAAATGATGGAAAAAGGGACTCCATGAAGTCGGACTATCTCACGGATGTATAAACGAGCATAATCTTATACTGAACTTGTAGTCTTTACTGGCAAGAAATGGACTGATTTAGTCATCCCATCTATAATCACCCAAATCGAATCATGTTGCTTGCGAGATCGCGGCAAGCTAGTAACGAAGTCCATATTAATCATCTCCCACTCCTATTCCAGAAGAGTTATGTTTTGAGCCACACTACATGGTCTTTAGATTTCAACCTTGACTTTCTGGCACTTTGGGCACTTAGCAACAAAATCTGTAATACACCTCTTCATACTATTCCACAAATAGACTTTTCTCAAGTCTGGTACATCTTTGTGGAACCGGGATGGATCGAATATCAGGAACTATGAACTTCTGCCATGATCCTCTCTTGGAGCTCATCCACCTTGGAACACACAATCTACCTTGATATCTCAACACACCATCTCCCCCTTGTTCAAAAGCCATCACCTTCTGCTTATGAACATTTGCCTTTAGTTCAAGTAAGATGAGGTCTTTGTTTTGCTTCTTCTTCACTTTTGACACTAATGACGATTCAGCCCCATTCATCACAATAACTCCACCTCCACTGGAATCTAATAAACGGACTCTCAAACATGCAAGTCTGTGAACTTCCTTAGCCAACTCTTTCTTGCCTTCCTCGACATGAGCAGTACACCCCACAGACAACCTGCTTAAGGCATCAACAACAATGTTAGTCTTACCTGGGTGATAGAGGATACTCATGTTGTAATCCTTGAGTAACTCTAACCACATCCTTTGTCTGAGATTAAGTTCCTTCTGAATGAAAACATACTGGAGACTCTTGTGGTCGGTGAACACATCCACATGAACGCCATAGAGATAGTGACACCATATCTTGAGAGCAAAATCTATTGCTGCCAACTCGAGACTATGAGTCGGGTAATTCCTCTCGTGAATCTTAAACTGCCTTGAGGCATAGGCTATAAACCTTACCATTCCGCATCAACGCACAATCAAGCCCCACTCTGTGTGCATCCCAAATATGTAATTATTGTCTTAATTTGCAATACAATATACCCAATAATAAAAAATAATAATTGAAGAAAAATATCAAATAATTTTTTGATGTACTCCAAATAGAATAATTAGATACAATCAATTCGAAAGTATAAAATGATTAAAAAAAAATAAAAATACTATATAATTTAGAGAATATTTGAAAATCTCTCAAAATAAGTTCTTCTATATTATCTTAATATTTGCTTGTTCTTTTCATGGCTTCAATATTTTTTTTAAAGATGAAAATGTGTTTTTTATTTTTAACTAAACAAAAAATCTTTAGTGAGAATTTACTTTTTTGTTGTGCTTAGAGTTTATCAGAATCAAAAATATTATCTTACAAAGAGATAAGGTCTTAGTACATCTTACCTTCCTCAAACTCTATCTGTGAGATAATAATGACTATGTTATCGTTGTTGTGATTATTATTGTTACAAAAATATAAAGGGCAGTTAATAATTGATTTCTTTTTACAACTTAACTTTTGAATTTTTAGCTTAAATTGTCTTGCATAAGATTTATATTATATTTTAAAATTTTAATTGTTTCAATACGTTCTCAAATTTTATATCAAATATTTTTTAAAATTTCTCTTTCCATTCTTTGCATATCATTGTTCATTATCTATTATTTAATTTTATTTTGCATATCATTATTTTAATATATGCAAAATAAATCTTTTGAATTTTGTGCATCACATGTTAAAAAAAAACCTACATATTGCATATGATTTTTTGTAGTATTTGTTGTGTCGATAATGCACGTTGAAAATGGAAAATGAGGAGGTTAAGCCATTAAGAATACATGTGTGAGAGTTTCGGAGTTAGTTTAGTTTTTTTTTTTTTTGGGGTGGGGGGCGAGGGATTTTTTTAATATATAATTAAGATAAAATGGAAAAGTTATAACCATCTTCAAAACTATAAGTATTGAATTAAAATTTTAATTTTTATCTTAATGTTTGGTTAAAATATTTACTCTTTTTAGAAATGTATCTTTGAATTTAAAAACTCCTACAATTTCGACAAAGTGAAAAAATCCCAGAAAAAAAGTTGTTTTGAAAACTCCTACTATTACCAAATGAATTATTTGAGATATTTTTTTCCTGTTTTATTTTTCTAATTTGTCCTTTTCCTTTTTGTTTTTCTTTATAAAGTAAAATATGTGCTCATTATAACTAATTATAATTTGTTTATTGTGGTGTTTCTTTACCCACTTATATTTATATAATCAAATTAAGATGTCACTAAAACATGTATAAATCACTTTTTTATTTATTAAAACGTAAATTCTAAGAAAATGTATTTTCTTTTCTTTTAATATATAAATATAATAAAACTTATCTCATAAAAGTTTATTAATTCTGCAATTTTAATTTTGAGCAATTATCTCTTAGAAGAATTTTATAAAAATATGATTTCATAAAAAATAGTCTTTGGAATTCAAATTTGTGTTTAAACACACACACAAAATTTTGTTCATTTTTCTAATATAATTCTTAAATATTAATTTTGTAAATAATAAAAAAAATCTTAGTATTGCATTCGATTAATGAAATTAGACAATAGAAATTCATCAACAATTTTAGAGATATATAAATCATCATAATACAACTATATGCACATCACAAATATTTAGACAATTAAACAGCAAATTATAAATATTATATTTAAATTACAAAAATATGTTAAAATGATATTTATTTTGCTCAAAAATAATGTATTTTATTTTTATTGTCTAGTTTTATAATGATTAAATAATCTATTTCGATATTTACCAAAATAAAAAAATCAAATATATTTCAATGATATATCCAATTATTATCAATTAAGATATTTTCAAACAATCAAAAAGGAGGCAAAAGGAAGCCAATACATAGTTAAAATATTTCCTTGTCTGGATACATGAGCCCGCGCCAACAATTATATGTCTCAATGAATGTGACATAAATGAAATTTGAAGAGTCAGCCAAGTATTCTATATATATTTTTAAAGAAAAATTAAGTTGTTACTTATTGTGACTTATAGTACTTTTTTACATTACTTTTAAATAATATACATTTTTTCCTCTATCCTAATTGATGTGGCACAAATAGAATTTAGAGAGTTAATCTTTTTTAATATGATTTCTTAATATTTTAATTCGTTAATTATTATAATTTATAGTACTTTTTACATAAATTTTAAATAGTATATATTATTTCTTCTATCTCAATTTATGTGACATTAATAGAATTTTGAATATTGATCAAATTTTTTATATTATTTTTAAATATTAGTAATGAACAATATTTAAAGCATATTATCATTTAAATTTTAGTCTTAGTAATGAAATGTGAAATATCTTAAATTTTATTAGTTAATTTTATCCCACATGAAAATAATAATTTTTCTTTAAACAAAATAACAAAGAAAGCCCAAAATAACATTACATCTGATGGGACGTGTGGGTCCATGTAAGTCCTAACATTAGCATTATGCCTTTTTAGACATTGAAAAAAGGGCTCAAATTTCAGTATATTTACCGATGTGCATCACTGAATTTATTGTAAAAAGGTGGAAAAAAGGGGGCAAATTAGCCTTTTAAGAAGTACTGCAATCCAATGCACTACCAACAAAAAGATAAAGTGGGAATAAAAGGGAAAAAATCATAAAGCGCACAATTTTCGAAACAAATTGTACAAACAATTAAAGCAAAGTACAAAGTAGAATTAAACAGAAAATTATCAAATTACCCTTGTCTAGGAAGCAAGCATGTTGACGAACTAGACACTTCTATATATTAGTAATGTATCTATTAAATTTTTCTAAAATTGTTTTGGTCAAACAAAAAGGTTTGAGATGCTAAATAACTGCACTTTTTTTATTTTATTTTAAAAGTGCAAAATTAGATAACTGTCACAATTCTTAAAAAAGGTTAACAGCCCATGTTTCTTTAGCTTTTTTTTCTTTTAAAATTGAAAACACTTTTAGATTTTATCATTTAAAACAGTTGACAAATTTTATTTATTTTTAAATAAAAACAGAAAAAATAATATTAACTATTGAAATTTCAATTTAAAAGAAAATCTGTAAAAGTTAAAGTCAAACAATTACATTTAGATATTTAAACACTTTTAAATTCAAATTGAAGATTTTTTTTATATGATAGACTTTCTTCCTTTTAATAATTTATATAATAATATATAATATATAAATATAATATATAATATATAATATATAATATATAATATATAATATAGAATTTAAATTGGTTTTTATTTTTAATAATAAATCCTGATTTTTGTTCTTTTTCAGATAACATGTAAATTGAATATGAATTTATGATTTTTAACTATTTATTGGTTATCTGTGCATGGATTTTAAAATTTATCTTATCTTCTATTTTAAAAACATCAACAACCAACATTTCTTTCATTTAAAATTGAAAACACAATTTTATCATCTAAAACAGTTGCCAAGATTTGATTTTCTTAAAATAAAACAGCAAAAATAATAGTAACTATTATTCAATGATAAAATATAAATAAATTGTTATTATATATTATATTACTTTTTGGTTAAATTTCAATTTATAAATTAAAATAAATTGAATTATGATTTTTTTTTAAAAAGAAGAAAATTCTTAGTCAGTAACCTATATTTTAGGAATCCACTACTCCTTTACGTAACTCAAACTATAAAAGATAATAACATTTACATAAATTTAAAATTGATCCCACTATTTAAAAATAATTAACTGCAATTATGTGTGTCTTTTTTTTGTAATATTTATTTTTAAAAAATACGATTTTTTGTGATGCTGACACGTAGATGCTATCCCCTCTAATTTAAGCATTTCTATCTTTTTATTATCATTTTATCTTTCATTCAAATGTATTACTTTTTTTTAAAAAATCAAGTTAAAATTATTTTACTAAAAACCTTAAGAACCCATGTCTCTTTTCGTTTTCTTCTACAACTAAAATATTTTTTCCTAATTTTTCTTATGGCAGTTTATATAATCAGTTGATATTTATTTTTAATAACTTAAAGATAACCACGGAAGGCGTGGGTTAGTTTTGCTATCTAATGGGTGTATGATTTTTTTTAGCTACCCATTTTTTGAATTTAATTTTTAATTTCAAAATGAATGTTTCAAATTTGAATTTAAACAAAATAAAAATTCAAATAATAGTCTCATTATAACAAAAATAACTTCTATCGTGCTGACTTCTTTTTTTCCTCTCTCTCTCTCTCCCTCGTGCACATTAGAGTGCTTCTATCGTGCACCGGCTAGTCGGAATGGGTAGGGGTCGACCAAGGAAGGATGGCAAAGGAATCCTGGTGGATTTTCACATCTCTAGTTCTTGGAAGCGTAATGATAAACAGGTGATACATACTGGAAAACAAATCTCACCAGCTCAAAGTTGTGAGGAGGGTCTCTTTGAGCCATGGCCTCCTCTTAGCCAGACTGTAGGAACTGCCACCCCTCAGCTCACGGGGTTGGGCAATCCTTCGTTTTCAGTACAAGGAGTAGGTTCATCATGTACAATACTTACGCTCATTGGAGATCAACAAAGGACCACTCCAACCAATGAAACAGTAATCAGATCTGGTGTAGTAAGAGGTGAATCAGGGGAAAATAAAGCAGGGCAAGGTGGGTTAGCAGGTGAAAAACAAAGTCTTGAGGGGATTCAAGATCAAGTAGAGGAGATAGCGTTAGTTGGGACTCAGGTGCAAAAACCCTGGGCAAATCTGTTCAAAGGTAATAAAGTAGTAGAGAAAGGCATGAGTCTGTCGTTTATAGCGCCTAAAGTTCAGGATGTCCAAAAGATTGTTGAGCTTATGAAAGCTGATATCGATAGAGAGACAGAGAAGTGGAAAGCTGCTATTATCCTTTATGTGATTGGTACATCGCCTACCATTGCTAGTATAGAGAGATTTATTGCAAACAAATGGGACCTCACGATTAAGCCAAAAGTTTATAATCACAATGATGGATACTTTATCATCAAGTGTAGTTGTGCTGATGATAGGAATGAGATCCTATATGCTGGTCCTCAAATGTTCAATGCTAGGCATATAGTCATTAAAGCCTGGGCTCCAGATTTTGACTTTGCCACAGAGGTGCTGAAAATGATCCCATTGTGGGTTAAGTTTCCAAACCTACTACTAAACTGTTGGAGTGTAGAATTCCTCAGCAGAATCAGTAGTGGGTTGGGTCTTCCTTTATATGCCGATGAGTGTACCACTCAACTTGAAAGGATATCATATGCAAGAGTTCTGGTGGAAATGGACATCACGAGACCTCTCCCTACCATGGTATTGGTCCAAGTTCCTAAGGGCAAGCAATTTGAGTAAAGAATCCAATACAATTAGAAGCCAGTGTATTGTGACCTATGCTGTCAACTTGGGCATGATTGTGCCAAGAATAAACTTAACCCAGTTGACACAAGAAACACTCGAACAAGACATCAAGGGGAAGTACAGCAGCAGAATCTGGTTCCACATGGTGGTGGACAAAGAACCAGACGACAGCTTCTCTTATACAACCAAGGCCCCTTGAAGAATAAACAAGAGTGGCAGGCTAGAGCGAAGAGTCAGATACATGGTAAGGTTCGGGATAAGAATCTCCAAGGTGATGGTAAAGTGATGGATGAATGGCAAACTACTAAGAGGAAAACTATAATAAATGGTGTCTTAACCTCTAAGTGTGTTACTATCTCTACGGGTAATGGTTTTGGGGTACTATCACTTGACCTATACATAGGACAATTGGACGCTGGCAACTACTGACAGTTGGAGGGGATCACATCCTCCCATCACCGAAGGTTTCTTAATGCAGCTCATCACATGGAATGTGAGGGGCTTCAATAAGATTTATAAGCATCGGGAAATGAATAAATTTCTCAAAGAAAATGATGTAGGTTTTATTGCCATTATGGAACATAGAGCTAAGAATGCTACCAATACCATAAAAAAGATTGTAAAAGGATGGAGTTGGTAGCATAACTACACCTCTACAGGGAAAGGAAGGATATGGATTATATGGGATCATAATAGATTAGATGTTACTAATGTTGAATTTATGCATTGCCTTATCTCTGTTAGGGGGAAACGGTTTTATGTGACTGCTGTATATGGTCTACATTCTGTGGCGGCTAGGAAAGGATTATGGACTGAACTAGAAAAAGTACATCTCCTCACCTCGGACCCTTGGATCATTTTGGGCGACTTTAATGCTATTACGAAAGTAGATAATACAGTCAATGGTTCTATTGTCCAAGATTTTGAAATCAGGGATTTCAGGTAATTCTTACAGAGTACAGGATTAGCTGAACTCAATATTGTTGGCAGGAAATACACTTGGAGCAATGGGAGTATTTTTAGCAAAATTGATAGGGCATTTGCAAACCACAATTGGATGGTGAATATCAATATTACTAGTGTGGTGGTAAAGGAACCATTATTCTATGATCACAGCCCCCTGAGTATTGTTATTGCTGAGCCAAGATCCCACCAAATCAGGCCTTTTAAGTTTTATAATTACATGGCACAACATCCAGACTTCATACCAACTGCGGACATGCATTGGAACACTATCGAGCCATCCCTACGGCATGTTTGGAAGAACCTGTTAGCAGCCAAGGGTGGGATGAAGGCTTTAAGGCAGAAGGAGTTTATTGGGATTGAGGAAAAACTGAAACTAGCGCGAGAGAAACTAGTAAATATCCAAAACCAAGTAGCAGATGGGAACCACCAGGACCTTGGAGTGGACGGAAAGCTATTACAATTCCAGTACGAAAAATGGGCAAACATCGAGGAGAGCATTATTCGGCAAAAGTCTAGAGTACAATGGCTTAAACTAGGGGACTCTAACTCTGCCTATTTTTTTGCCTCCATGAGAAGTCGGAGTGCCCATAATAAGATCACTGGACTCATTACTGACAGTAGGAAACTGCTGCATACTGATAATGATATAGAAGAGGAAATTTGCAGATTCTATTAAGGGTTGTTGGGTTCTTGTGCAAACTCAATGCCTGCCATCCATCCCCAAGTTATGCAACGAGGATATATAATAGATCGCAACACCCAGTTAAGCCTTATCAAACATATAATTGCTGAAGAGGTGCATCATGCTTTATTTGCTATGGATGGATCGAAAGCGCCAGGCCATGATGGGTTTAATGCCTATTTCTTCCAAAAAGCTTGGCCTGTTATTGGAAACGATGTGACACAGGCAGTTATTGGATTTTTTAATACCAAGATTATGCCTAGGGAGATCAATTGCACTAGTGTGGCATTAATACCTAAGGTGAAGAATCCAACAAATTTTGAAACAGTTCAGGCCTATCTCATGTTGCACTGTCCTTTATAAGATTAATTCTAAGATTCTCACTAAGAGACTTCAAGATGTGATGAACATATAGTGGAGAATTCTCAGGCTGCATTTGTCCCTGGCAGACTCATCAATGATAACATCATACTAAGCCATGAGTTGGTTAAAGGCTACACTAGGAAAGGAATCTCGCCTAGATGTATGCTTAAGATTGATATGCAAAAGGCATATGATTCAGTGGAATGGTCATTTCTCGAACAAATCCTGCATAGCTTAAATTTTCTTTCTACTTTTGTGCTATGGATTATGAAATGTGTGTTCACTATTTCTTATGCTATTACCATCTATGGAAAATTATCTAAGTCCTTCCCTGCAAAGAAAGGTCTTCGACAAGGTGATCCTCTTTCTCCCTACTTGTTTGTGATTTGTATGGAGTATCTCAATAGATCACTTAAAGGTCTTGGATGTGACCCTAATTTCAACTTTCATCCTAGGTGTGGAAAGCTGAAAATGATCAAGTTGAGCTTCGCGGATGATTTGTTACTCTTTTGTAGAGGGGATGAAATTTCTATCATGAAGTTGCATGATTGTTTTATGGAGTTTTCAGCAGCTTCTGGACTAGTTGCGAATAAAGCTAAAAGTTGTGCTTAATTTGGGGGAATGAACCAAGACACACAACAAAATATATTGACCAGGCTACAATTCACAAAAGGCTCGCTACCATTCAGATACTTTGGAGTTACTTTAAGTACCAAGAGAATATCAACAATTCAATGTGTGCCTCTGATTGATACAATGCTAAACAGAATTAACCACTGGACATCCAAGTTGTTGAGCTATGCTGGATGGCTCCAACAGATCAAGGCAGTGCTGTTTTCCATTCATACATTCTGGGCTCAGATTTTTGTGCTACCCAAAAAGGTGATCAAAGTGATAGAATCAATGTGTCGAACGTTTTTATGGACATGTGGTAGTAATACCTCTAAGAAAGCTATGGTCTCATGGGATCAACTCTGTATGCCTAGGATAGCAGGAGGGCTTAATTTGCTACATATTCAGATGTGGAATAAGGTTGCAATTTGCAAGATGTTGTGGAATTTGTGCAAAAAGGATGACAAGCTGTGGGTTAAGTGGGTACATATATATTATATCAAGGGCCAACATATTTGGGACTATTGACCAAACCAGGCCTCTTGGATGCTTAAGAAGATATTTAAAGCTTCACAGGTGATGGAGGAAGCTGGGTTAAACTATGCACACATACTAGGGTCAGCGCACTTCTCTATAAAGCAGGTCTATACAAGGCTCAAAGGTACATTTTAGAAAGTCCATTGGCGAAAACTTGAGTGTAATAACTCTGGTGCACCTAAATGGATTTTTATATTCTACCTAGAAGTTCTCAACAGACTATATACTCGAGATAGGCTATTGAAGTGGAAGATGATTGATAGGAATATTCGCCCGTTGTGTGAAGCTAATGAGGAATCCACTAACCATCTATTTTTCAAATGCTCATTTTCTATTGCCATTTGGAGAAAACTGTTGTGTTGGCAAGGCTATAATCGAAATGCTATGGAATGGACTGAGGAATTACAATGGATGGTGACCCATGCTAATGGGAAGAATGCTCATGCGGAGCTGTTCAGGACCACTGCCGCTAGTGCTGTGTATATGATTTAGCAAGAGAGAAACAATCGAGTTTTCCAGGCCAAGAAGAGGAACGATGTGGGACTTGCAAGACTAATTATATAGATGGCGGTGGTGTGAGGTAGTTTAAAGGCCAAGCTGGCAACCCGAATTGCGGAACTTAACTTCTATCCTTGAACCATAACAACTATTTAGTTGGTTAGTTTTATGTTGCATTTGCTGGTATGTTGGGACTATGTACAACACCCAGGTATTATGTACTGAATTGCCTACTTTGGTATATAAAATGGCTTTATTACCAAAAAAATAAATTCAAATAACTATAAAAAAATTAAATAAGTGTAAAAGAATTTTTAAAGATTAATAACTACCAAAAGCTATAGAAAAATAACTATTAAAATCTGAATTTATTTTTAAAATTGTAAAAGCTTAAAAGTTAGTTAAAGTATTACCTAATTTAACTAATTTGTCATAAAAACTACCACATGTCTTTATCCCATGCTGCCACTTGGCATAATCCTAAACTAGACTTTCTTCCTTTTAATTATATACATATTATGAATTGTGATCACCCAAGCATGAGTAGCTAAATCCACAACTAGGGTTGTGGGAACCATGAGTAATTAACAATGTAAAAATAATAATTGAGTAATTCTGGAATAGTATTTATGCATGTATTGCTGATCTCTTTGTTTTGAATGCTTTTTAATGGTGCGCAATGTTAGAACTTGCCTTATTCCTACTTGCCCGACCAAGAAAGTAACGAATGGAAAATGAGATTAAACAATAGAGATTTAGCATTGATAATCCGTTATCTTATAGCCTAACCCAAATATGTGAGGGCTAATCTAGGGTCAATGGTAAGGGTTAGTAAAGTATACACCCGTAGACCGACCAAGTTACATGGTGAAATTCCCTATTTGGACGACCAATCACTTAAGAGATACCTAACTTACCGACTTTGTATGTTAAACACTAGGACAAGGTTACTATTATTAGGTTTACTGCGTTAAGAACTTTTGAGGAACATGTACACCATAGTTTCATCTCATAAGGCTTTTAGATTAGACTAATTTTTTTATTGCACTTTAGTCAATTATTTCTTGATTTATGTTTTATTTTGTTTTTGTTTTCTACAGGTCGTATTTCTAGTGTATGCCAAGTACACGGAGTCAATGTAATCCTCTGACCCCCTAAGATCCAGAATTAAGAAGAACTCTGCAAAGAATGGCGGAAGAGGTCAAAATCTGGGAGTGAACGATGATCCTAACGGAGAGGGTCATGATGAGGTACCTCGATTCCAACTTACAGGAGTAGTGAAAGTGCCTAGAAACATTCAAGATAATCCTCTCTTTGATAATGCTGCTAGAGTACAAAATTAGCAAGCACCTGATGTGCGTGCTAATTTTAGGTTGGATCATGATGCTATGGGATCAACAGGTGCCATAGTTGTTCCTCCACTACCACCGGGACATACGTTTGTGGTTACTAGCAGTCTGATGCAATTGCTTACATCTAGAGGGTTATTCCATGGATTGTAATATGAAGACCCATATGCTTATATGAATAAAGTTATCAGCATGTGTAAGAGCAGTGTGGGGAGACCAGACTTAGACATGGATACGATTGATTTGCGTGTGTTCCCACTATCATTGACATGTGATGCTACCTTGTGGTTATCTGAGCTCCCATATAACTCAATTTCCACATGGGCGGAGCTGCATAGAGTGTTCCTCGAGAAATACTTCCCTTTGTCAAAGAAGTTAAAGCTCAAAGATAAACTTAACAACTTCGTAGCTCTACATGGGGAGTCAGTCAATGATTCTTGGGAAAGATTTATATGTTTCGTGAGAAGTGTGCTGAACCACCGTATTAATGATGAATCACTCAAGGAGTATTTTTATAGAGGGCTGGATGAAAATGGGAAAGCTGTGCTGGATACTACTGCTAGAGGATCTAACGGGGCAAAAACATTTTAGGAGATTGCTAAGAAACTTGAGAAGATCTCCAAGAATAATAAGGCATGGAGCACTAGAATGTCGGCTGCTGCAAGGGTACTTTTTTGATACAAGCTACCCATAATCAGTCTAATGATGATATTCATGAAGAAATGGTGCAGTTAAGAACAAAGTTTGTCTTAGTATTGAAACATGTGAGTGGAAGCGCTGAGAAAGTCAATGCAGTGAACTATCAGACTAGAGCACCACCGGCTGATGAGTATGTCTATGAGGAGGATGCAAACTTTATGAATGATCAAGCGGGGGTTTCCGGACCAATGCCTAAGCATTCAATCAGGATAATTGGCGCCAAGGTCAAGTAAATCAAGGTCGGAACTATAGTAATTACAAGCGCGAAGGACACTATAATCGTGATGGGAACTGTAATCGTGACAACAACTACAATAGAAATGGATATAATAACAGAAACTATAAGAGTGACCCTTATATTCCACTAGGGAATCAAGATGGAGGATTGAGTTTGAATCGCATTGAGGATATGATGGCTATGATGGCTATGATGATGAAAAGGTTTGACTTAACTGATGACAATGTGAAAGAGATGCGTAGTGATTTATCGGGCATTGGGCAAAAGGTAGAGTCATATGCAGTATCGATTAGACAAGTTGAGCAACAATTGAGCCAGTTACTTCCAGTGCAAATCCGCTCCAACAAGGAACATTTCCCAGCAACACTATTCAGAATCCAAAGAAAAAGAATGATGGACTTTGAATGACAGTTACTACTAGGGGTGGAAAATAGACTATTGACTCTCCTATGCCGACTATTGTGGAAAGGGCAAAGGAATCAGAGGAGAATGAAGTTGAAATAGTGGAACAACCAAAGGATCAGAATGAGAAGGAAGCTGAAATCACTCAAAAGGTTATTCCAATGCCCAGGCCTCCTCCTCCGTTCCTACAAAGGTTGGTGAGGAAGACTGACGAAGGAAAGTATCACAAGTTTATATCCATGTTGAAGCAGCTATCGATAAATGTTCCCTTAATTGAAGCACTAGAACAGATGCCCGGATATGCTAAGTTCATGAAGGATCTTGTGACCAAAAAGAGGGTTGTCAGTTTTGAAGGCGACGATAAGTTACAACATTGTAGCGCCATTGCTACTAGATCGTTAGTGCAAAAGAAGGAGGATCCCAGAGCTTTTACTATCCCATGTACCATTGGTATGTTACACTTTGCTAAGGCCCTATGTGACTTGGGTGCTAGCATAAATCTAATATTGCTGTCCGTGTTTAAGAAATTAGGCTTGGAAGCCCCCAAACCGACTGCAATACAGCTACTAATGGTTGATCGTACTGTGAAAAACCAATTGGGGTACTCTAAGATGTTCTGGTGAAATCAGAGGCATTTATATTTCCGGTGGATTTTGTGATATTAGACTATGAGGTTGATTTTGAAGTGCCTATTATCCTAGGGAGACCATTCCTTGCTACTGGGCGTGCTTTAGTTGATATAGAAAGAGAGGAGATGAAGTTTTGATTGAATAATGAAGAGCTGACATTTAATATCTGCAAATCCATGAAGCATCAAAGTGATCTTAAATCGGTGTCCTTTGTGAATTATACTGTTGAGGAGAAACCAGAGGAATCCATTGAGGAGAGATTAGGTATGGAAGCACTAGCTGCAGTGATCATGGATTTTGATGGTCAAGGCATTGATGAGTATGATGAGTTAGTTGCTGCACTTGATGGGGTGGACTTCCCTCGTCGTCCACCAAAGAAGCTGGATTTGGATTTGAAGAATCGAGAAACTCTGCCTGCTAATCCATCTATTGATGAGCCTCCAAATTTAAAGCTAAAGGCTCTCTCATCTCATTTGCAGTATGTGTTCTTGGGCCAAAATAATACTTTGCCGATCATTATTGTTGCTGATTAATGAAAGGCAAGTAGGGGTTTTGATATCGGTGTTGAAGCGGTTCAAAAAGGTGATTGAAAGGACGATTGCCGATATTATTGGTATTTCATCGGGTATATGTTCTCACAAGATCCAACTCATGCATGATAGAAAACCAAGTATTGAGCACCAGAGACGATTAAATCCACATATGCAAGAAGTTGTGAAGAAAGAAATTATCAAGTGGTTAGATGCTGGGGTAGTTTATTTGATTGCTGATAGTAATTGGGTATGTCCGGTTCAATGTGTGCCAAAGAAGGGAGGAATCACTGTGGTTCCTAATGTGAAGAATGAGCTTGTTTCGATGAGGCCTATTACTGGTTGGAGGGTCTGCATGGACTACCACAAATTGAATGCTTAGACGGAGAAAGATCATTTTCCAATGCCATTCATGGACCAAATGTTAGATTGTTGTAACACCTTGGATTCGAACACAAGAAAAATTCCAAGTTTTTTAGAACTGGTGCCAACATTGACGGAAGCCATCTACGGACCGTAGGTTGACTTACGAGGCGTAGATGGGAACTATAGGTGGCAAGTAAAATGATTTCAAAATGTCAAGTTTTAGTATTTTTTGGCGGTTCAACAGGATAATCCGTCACTCCTTCTACGGGTCATAGATAGATCTCGTAGGTCACTCCCAAACTTAGTGAAATTTTGAGGGTCAAAGTTGGGATCTACTGTTGGTATGTACGTTCCGTAAGTGGACCAACAGACTGTACAAGGCAACCATCGTTGGAAGTCCATAATTAATAGTCTCTGAACTTTTCTACGGTTGACCAGGACAGTCCGTAGTTGGACCTACGGATCGTTGGTCCAAACCATTAGTCGAGCCCGACAATTATTTTTAAGGGCTTTTTGGTCTTTTTTCTAATTGGCTTATGCCTAATCTAAGTCGGTTTAGTCCTAATCCTAGATCCTATATAAGTCTTCTAAGCCTAAAATCTACCCTTTCTAATCACTCTTAAAATTCCCCCAAATCTCTCCAAAGAATTCTCCAAATATTTCTCTCTCTAAGGCTTGAAGAAGAAGGCTAGGGATTCAAGTCAAGTCTCCAATTGTCCATTGATTATGGGCTTTGAACTCCAAGGTATGATGGTTTTCACCTATGGAGTCCTTTCCTCCATAGGGTTCCTAAATTCCTTAATTTTACAAGTTAGAATTCTTCAATTGAAATTAGGGTTTTCTTCTATCCATTGGGTTCTTTCAAATTATGATCTAATAGATTGATTTAAGTCTTTTTATGCATGGATTGAGTTAATTGCATGATTTGAAGTTGAACTACCATGAACCCATGCATGATCTATGATTTCTATACTTTGATTTTATGATGAGGTTTTGAACTATGAAAGATGAAATTATGAAGGTATGCATGTTCTTTATGAAATTGAGATAAATGAATTTAAGGTTGCTTTGAGAGTGAAGCGTCAATGTTGTTGTTATTGTGTTGAGGAAGGATTTCTCATATATTACTCAACATAAATATGAAAGGATTTTCTCACATAAAGGATTCATAGAGTTGAAAGGTTTTTTCAAGTAAGCTTTGAATCACGAATTAATGAGCTATTCTAATAACTTTAGCTTGGATTGGCTATTTGATGTGCCTTCTATGATAAGACAAGAGGTAATTACCCATGTCTAATAATGATAAGATATGTTATGAATTATGACTATTCTGTGGGATTTATGCTTAGCACGAGTGTTTAAGCAGCGATTACCCATGTCCCATAAACTATGTGCCACCATAGTTCTGTCTTAAATAGACATTAGCTAGTGGATCTATTTAAGCTAGAAGTTTATGGTTCTTACCTTGGAAAGTAAGGACACCTCTTTTCGATGTGGGGTAGACACCAGATTCTATGTTATAGCTCACATGGTCTATGTCAGTTAAGGCTAATTTTCCACATAATGGACTAAAGTTACTTCCTAAAAGGTATTTCAAGTATGTTTGGTCTAAAATGATTTACTTGCATTGACCATGGTTTTTAACTCATGTTTTCCATCATGTTACTTTACGATTTAGCTTGGTCATTGTATCTTATGTATATCTCCGTTTTAGCATGATTTTGTAACTTTTATGCATAGTTGTCATACTTGGTGTATTCTATGTACTAACACATACTCTAGCCTACATTGTTTCACTAATATAGGGCGTGACGACTCCTCTCCCTCCATTCGTGGCTAGATCATGGCACTTGTGATTAAGAAGACTTGGTGAGTCCTTATACTTTGAGGACAATGCCACGTTTATAATTTTATGTCATTTTACTTTTGAACTTGTATGGGTTATGCCCCAATATTTCATTCTATTGATGTATTAGATAGCCTTGAGACTATATTAGACTTTCATTATTTTTGTTAAACTCTTTTAATATGGAATTGCCCTTTTTAACTCTTAACTACTATTATCTTGTATGATGTATGCTAAAGGGCTTGTATGGGTCCTTTCGGGGTCTTAGATGCCATGTCACGTCTAGGGGGTACTTTAGGTTATGACAAACTTGGTATTCAGAGCACAAGGTTTTAGAAATGTCCTAGGATGTCTCATAAGCCACGTCGAGTAGAGTCTTGTTCATGGGTGTGAAGCGCACCACACTTATGAATGAGAGGCTATAAGATGTTTAGAAAACTCCACTTCTTTCATCACTCTAAAGTTATGCGATAGAGTTTAACTGTATACCTCTCTCTCCTAACCCCTACTGATGCTTTTCAGAATATGGTCACTCGAAGGGCATATGCTAGAAGGAAAATGAGAGATAATGTGGAACAATAAGCTCCTTAAGTTTCGGTCGACCCTTTGGCCGAGCAAGTAACTAATGCGGAGTTTAGGGCTGTTTTTCAAGTGTTGGCCCAAGCCATGACGGCTCAAGCCAATAGGGAGGCTGTGGTCCCCGTGAACCCAAATATGGGTACGACGGCGTCTAGAGTGAAGGACTTCACTAGGATGAATCCTCCGGAGTTTCATGGTTACGAGGTTGAGGAAGATTCTCAAGAGTTTATTGATGAGGTGTACAAGGTGCTAATGATCATGGGTGTGACTCCAGTGGAAAAGGCAAAATTGGCCGCATATCAACTTAAGGGTATTGCTCAAGTTTGGTTCAACCAATGGAAAGAACAGAGGGAGGTTGATGCGGGTTCTCTTGATTGGGAGAATTTTAATGTTGCTTTCCTTGATAGGTTCTTTCCCCTTGAGATGAGGGAGGCAAAGGTGCTTGAGTTTATCAACCTTCGTCAAGGGAACATGAGCGTGAAAGAGTATGCTTTGAAATTCACTTAATTGTCTATGTATGCCCCTATTATGGTTGCCGATCTTAGGGCAAGGATGAGTAAGTTTGTTTCGGGGGTGTCCGAAATAGTGGTCAAAGAATGCTGTACCACTATACTTATCTATGATATGGAAATTTCTCTTCTAATGGTACATGCTCAACAAATAGAAGAGGAGAAACTTTAGGAAAAATCTAGGGAGACAAAGAGAGCTAAGACTGGTGATAATGACTTTTCACGCTCGAGGACCGATGGATATGGTTGTTCTAAGTTCGGGCAAAGGTTTCCCGGTCAAGGTTCCTCCAATACTCCGGCGCCTAAGTTCAACAAAGAAAGGGTGTCTAACCCTAAGCTTTAAGGAGGGAATGGTGGTGGATCTTTATTGTCTACTTGTGCTAAGTGTGGAAGAAATCATGAGGGTAAATGTCTAGCCGGTTCCAATGCATGTTTTGGTTGTGGTAAGACGGATCATAAGATTAGGTATTGTCTCTGCGTTGCTAAGAATGAAGGAGACAACCGTTGACGGGTTCAACCTTATCCTCCATCAAGCTCTAGTGGAAATCAGAAGCAAAACAGATTCTATGCACTCTAAACTCGTCATGAGCAAGAGGGTTCTCCCGTTTTTGTTATCAGTATGTTGAAAGTCTTTAATCTTAATGTTTATGCTTTGCTTGATCCCGGTGATACCTTATCTTTTGTGACGCCATATGTGACTATGCAGCTTGATATTCTTCCAGATGTGTTGTTAGATCCCTTTTCCGTCTCTACTCCTATTGGGGAATTTATTATGGCTAAAAGAGTCAATAGAGAATGTCCCGTCTCCTTATCCCATAGAGTCACTCATGTTGATCTTGTAGAGCTTGATATGTTAGATTTTGATGTATTCTTGGATGGATTGGATGCATTCATGTTATGCTTCTATTGATTGTAGAATCCGAGTGGTCAAGTTCTAATTTCCAAGCGAGCCCATTCTAGAGTGGAAAGGGGCAAATTCTATGCTTAAGAGTTGGTTTCTTATCTTAAAGCTAGAAAGATGGTTTCTAAGGGTCGCATTTACCATCTTATTCAGGGTAGGGATATGGATTCTGAAACCCCTATCTTTGAGTCAGTCTCCGTTGTTAATGATTTTTCGGAAGTATTTCTCGATGATCTACCCGGTGTTTCTCCCAAAGGGAAATAGACTTTGGTATCTACCTTCTCCCAGATACGCAACCTATCTCTGTTCCTCCTTATCGAATGGCTCTGGTAGAACTGAAGGAATTAAATGAGCAACTGAAAGACTTGTTGGATAAGGGTTTGATCCGATCGAGTATCTCTCCATGGGGTGCTCCAGTTTTGTTTGTTCGAAAGAAGGATGGTTCACTTCATATGTGTATCGACTATCCTCAATTGAAAAAGGTTACCATCAACAGTAAGTATCCTTTTCCAAGGATAGATGATTTGTTTGATCAACTTTAAGGAGAAAGTTACTTCTCCAAGATTGACCTCCGGTCGGGTTATCACCAATTGAGGGTGAAGGAAGATGACATTCCGAAGATGGATTTTTGGATTAGATATGGTCATTAAAAATTTTTAGTAATGTCGTTTGGTTTGACAAATGCTTCGGCCGCATTTATGGATTTGATGAATAGGGTGTTTAGACAATACCTAGATATGTTTGTGATTGTGTTCATCGACGATATTTTGATTTACTCAAAGAGTGAGGATGAGCATATCGAGCTTCTGAGGATTGTGTTGCAAGTCCTCAAGGACCAACAACTTTTTGCAAGGTTTAGTAAATGTGAGTTTTGACTGAGATATGTGGCTTTCCTTGGTCACATTATTTCCGATAAGGGTATTGAGGTAGATCCTAAGAAGACGGATGTGGTTAAGAGTTGGCCTAGACCTCTTTCACCTTCAAATATTCGAAGTTTTTTGGGTTTGGATGGTTACTATAGAAGGTTTGTGGAAGGTTTTTCTTCGATTGCCTCTCCACTGACGGCTTTGACCCATAAGAAGGTTAAGTTCGTATGGTCTAAAGCATGTGAAAAGAGTTTCCAAGAATTGAAAGATAGGCTTACCTCCACTCTGGTGTTGACTCTACCAGAAGGGTCTGATGGTTTTGTGGTTTATTATGATGCTTCAAGGATTGGACTAGGATGCGTCCTAATGCAAAATGGGAAAGTGATCACTTATGCTTCAAGGCAACTCAAGATTCATGAAAAGCACTATCCTACCCATGACTTAGAACTAGCGGCAGTTGTGTTGCTCTAAAGATTTGGAGGCATTACTTGTATGATGTTCATGTCGATATCTTCACCGACCACAAGAGTTTGCAATATGTGTTTAAGCAAAAAGATCTGAATCTTCACCAAAGGAGGTGGCTTGAGTTACTGAAGGACTATGACATGAGTGTCCTCTATCACCCCGGCAAGGCGAATGTGGTGGCGGATGCCCTTAGTCGATTGTCCATAGGTAGTGTGTCTCATATTGAGGATAATAAGAAGGAGTTGGTTTGAGATGTACATAGATTGGCCCGATTGGGTGTTCAGTTGATTGATTCCAATGAAGGTGGCGTTGTTGTTCATAATAGTTCTGAATCGTCCTTTGTGTCAGATGTGAAAGCAAAGCAAGGTCTTGATCCGATCTTGATGGAGTTGAAGGAAGCGGTGTTCAAAAGGTCCGTAGAGGCTTTCTCCCAAGGGGGAGATGGTATACTCCGATATCAAGGTCGTTTGTGTGTTCCCAATGTTGACAACTTGAAGAAGCAAATTTTATTGAAAGCACATAGTTCTCAACATTCCATTCACCCGGGAGTCACCAAGATGTACCGTGACTTGCGGGAGGTATATTGGTGGAACGGGATGAAGAATGATATTGCGGAATTTATGGCTAAGTATCTCAATTGTCAACAAGTGAAAGTTGAGCATCAAAAGTCGGGAGGTTTGTCCCAAGGCATTAGTATTCCTACTTGGAAGTGGGAAGATCTGAATATGGACTTTATTGTTGGTTTACCACGCACTCGACGACAACATGACTGGATTTGGGTTATTGTGGATCGAATGACGAAATCAGCTCATTTCATTCTCGTCAAGGTTTCTTACTCGGTGGAAGACTATACTAAGTTGTACCTAAGGGAGAAGGTTAGTTTGCATGGAGTTCCCCTATCCATCATATTTGATCGTGCTACCCAATTCAATTCTCAGTTTTGGAAATCTTTCCAAAGGGGCTTGGTACTCGCATTAAGCTTAGTACAATCTTTCATCCTCAAACCGATGGGCTAGCGGAGCGTACTATCCAAACTTTAGAAGATATGTTGAGAGCTTGCGTAATTGACTTCACGGGTAATTGGGATGATCAATTGCCTTTGATTGAGTTTGCTTATAATAATAGCTACCATTCGAGGTTCTATATGGTAGGATGTATAGATCTCCTATAGGCTGGTTTGAAGTTGGTGAAGCTGCTTTGATAGGTCCTGAGCTAGTTCACGAGGCTATGGAGAAGCTTGACTTATTAGAGAGAAGTTGAGAATGGCTCAAAGTCGGTAAAAGTCCTGTGCCGATGTTAGAAGGAGAGATCTAAAATTTGATGTTAACGATTGGGTTTACTTGAAAGTTTCATCCATGAAGGGTGTGAGGAGGTTTGGAAAGAAAGGGAAGCTTAGTCCCCTTTATGTGGGCCCATATCAGATTTTGAGGCGTGTTGGTAAGGTTGCTTATGAACTGGATTTGCCTAATGACTTAGCTTTGATTCATCCGGTTTTCCATGCCTTCTTATTGAAGAAATGCGTTGGTGATCCAACATCTATAGTTCCATTGGAAGATCTTGGTATAAAGGACAACCTTTCTTATGAAGAAGTCCCGGTTGAGATTTTGGACCTGCAAGTTTGAAAGTTGAGGAATAAGGAAGTTGCTTCCGTAAAGGTTCTTTGGAGGAATCAGTTAGTTGAGGGTGCTACTTGGGAGGCCGAGGCCAATATGATGTCCCATTATCCTCATCTCTTTCCCTCCGACCTACTCTAGCATGAGGTATTTAGTTCCTCATGGTTCATTCTTTTGGTCTCGTGTGTCTTAGGTATTCCCATGATTCCTCATTTACGCATATTCATGAAAAGTTTTAATTTTTAGAAAATGAGCTAACTTGATTGATTTCTTCATGGTTATGTGCATTTGAGTATGAGTTGCGTGTAGACTTTATGAAATGATGCTTTGAACATGCTTTAGCTTGGAGTTGATGTTTCCTCCTCGGATATGTGCATTTATGTGAGTGCATTCATGTTAGGCTGTTAGATCTAGTTTTTACTCTTCTTATGGTGTCTTGATTCCCATTCGAGGACGAATATTTCCAAGGGGAAGATATTGTAACACCTCGGATTCGAACGAAAGGAAAATTTCAGATTTTTCAGAACTGGTGCCAACATTGACAGAAGCTATCTACGGACCGTAGGTTGCTTACGGGCCGTAGATGGGAACTGTAGGTGGTAAGTCAAATGATTTCAAAATTTCAAGTTTCAGTATCCTTTTGACAATTCAACAAGATGATCCGTCACTCCTTCTATGGGTCGTAGATAGGTCTCGTAGGTCACTCCCAAACTTAGTGAAATTTTGAGGGTCAAAGTTGGGATATACGGTTGGTATGTACGGTCCATAAGTGGACCAACGGACTGTACATGGCAACCGCCGTTGGAAGTCCAAAATTAATAGTCTCTGAACTTTTCTACGGTTGACCAGGATGGTCCGTAGTTGGACCTACGGACCGTAGGTCGAGCCCGACAATTATTTTTAAGGGCTTTTTGGTCTTTCCCTAATTAACTTATACATAATCTAAGTTGGTTTAGTCCTAATCCTAGATCCTATATAAGTCTTCTAAGCCTAAAATCTACCCTTTCTAATCACTCTTCAAATTCCCCCAAATCCCTCCAAAGAATTCCCCAAATATTTCTCTCTCTAAGGCTTGAAGAAGAAGGCTAGGGATTCAAGTCAAGTCTCCAATTATCAATTTGTTGTGGGCTTTGAACTCCACGGTATAAAGGCTTTCACCTATGGAGTCCTTTCCTTCATACGGTTCCTAAATTCCCCAATTTTACAAGTTAGAGTTCTTCAATTGAAATTAAGGTTTTCTTCTATCCCTTGGATTCTTTCAAATTATGATCTAATTGATTGATTTAAGTCTTTTTATGCATGATTTGAAGTTGAACTACTATGAACCCATGCATGATCTATGATTTCTATACTTTGACTTTATGATAAGGTTTTGAACTATGAAAGATGAAATTATGAAGGTATGCATGTTCTTTATTAAATTGAGATAAATGAATTTAAGGTTGCTTTGAGAGTGAAGCGTCAATGTTGTTGTTATTGTGTTGAGGAAGGATTTCTCATATATTACTCAAAATAAATATGAAAGGATTTTCTCACATAAAGGATTCATAGAGTTGAAAGGTTTTTTCAAGTAAGCTTTGAATCACGAATTAATGAGCTATTCTAATAACTTTAGCTTGGATTGGCTATTTGATGTGCCTTCTATGATAAGACAAGAGGTAATTACCCATGTCTAATAATGATAAGATATGTTATGAATTATGACTATTCTATGGGATTTATGCTTAGCACGAGTGTTTAAGCGGCGATTACCCATGTCCCATAAACTATGTGCCACCATAGTTCTGTCTTAAATAGACATTAGCTAGTGGATCTATTTAAGCTAGAAGTTTATGGTTCTTACCTTGGAAAGTAAGGACACCTCTTTTCGATGTGGGGTAGACACCAGATTCTATGTTATAGCTCACATGGTCTATGTCAGTTAAGACTAATTTTCCACATAATGGACTAAAGTTACTTCCTAAAAGGTATTTCCAGTATGTTTGGTCTAAAATGATTTACTTGCATTGACCATGGTTTTTAACTCATGTTTTCCATCATGTTACTTTACAATTTAGCTTGGTCATTGTATCTTATGTATATCTCCTTTTTAGCATGATTTTATAACTTCTATGCATAGCTGTCATACTTGGTACATTCTATGGACTAACACATACTCTTGCCTACATTGTTTCACTAATGTAGGGCGTGACGACTCCTCTCCCTTAATTTGTGGCTAGATCGTGGAACTTGTGATTAAGAAGACATTGTGAATCCTCATATTTCGAGGACAATGCCACGTTTATAGTTTTATGTCATTTTTCTTTTGAACTTGTATGCATTACGTCCCAATATTTAATTCTATTGATGTATTAGATGACTTTGAGACTATGTTAGACTTCCGTTATTTTTGTCAAACTCTTTTAATATGGAGTTTCCCTTTTTAACTTTTAACTATTATTATCTTGTATGATGTATGCTATGAGGCTTATATGAGGCTTTTCGGGGTCTTATACGCCATGTCACGTCTAGGGGGTACTTTAGGTCATGACAATTGTCTTGTTGGAAAGGGTTGGTACTGTTTTCTGGATGGGTATTCAGGTTATAACCAAATATCAATCGCACCATAAGATCAAGAGAAGATGACTTTTTCTGGTCCCTATGGCACGTTTGCATTCAAGAGGATGCCCTTCGGATTATGCACTGCACCAATAATGTTTCAACGTCGTATGATGTCTATCTTTTCTGATATGGTAAAAGATATAATCGAAGTATTTATGGATGAATTGTCTGTAGTTGGTGACTCATTTGATGATTGCTTGACATACTTAGGTGATGTGCTGAAACGGTGTGAAGAATGTAATCTCATGCTGAACTAAGAAAAATGTCACTTTATGGTAAAAAAGGTATAGTCCTTGGTCATCGAATTTTTCAAAAAGGTATCGAAGTTGATAGGGAAAGAGTTGAAGTCACCACCCATCTACATGAAAGGTGTTAGAAGTTTTCTTGGCCATGCTGGGTTCTATAGTCGATTTATCAAATATTTCTCCAAAATTGCTCACCCTTTTTGCAAGTTGCTTGAAAAGGAGACGGAATTTGAGTTTGATGATGCTTGTCTGAAAGCATTTCAGGGGCTGAAAGAGAAGTTGACTTCTGCACCGCTCATTATTTCACTGGATTGGGAACAACCATTTGAAGTTATGTGTGATGCGAGTGGGGTGGCACTTGACGTAGTATTGGGGAAAAGGCGAGAGAAGATTCTTCATCCCATATATTATACGAGCAAAGCCCTAAATATTGCTCAAAAAAATTATACTGTCACTGAACAAGAATTGCTTGCTGTAGTCTTTACATTTGAAAAGTTTAGATCCTATTTGCTTAGTGCTAAAGTCATTGTGCACACTGACCATTCAGCATTGAGGTATCTTATAGAAAAGAAAGATGAAAAACCAAGACTGATTCGATGGGTGTTATTGTTGCGAAAATTTGATTTTGAGGTAAAAGACAGAAAGGGGACATAAAATCAAGTTTCTGATCACTTGTCCAAATTAGAGGAAGAAGCAATGTTGAAGTTAGCTGTTGGAGTTGAAATTAATGATACATTTCCAGAGAACAGGTTTTGGTTGCTTCCTTTGGTCTTATACCTTGCCTCGCAGATTTTGCTAATTATTTGGTGAGTGATGTGGTGCCTTTGGATTTGTCGTTCCACCAAAGAAGCAAATTCATGTTTGATGTGAAAAAGTTTTTCTGGGAAGAGCCTTAATTGTTTTGTGTCTACACTTATGGGATTATTCGTCGCTGTGTGCCTGAGGTAGAGATGATGAGTATATTAATAGCTTGCCATTCATCTCCTGTTGGTGGCCATCATAGTGGTATTTGGACTGATCATAAGATCTTGCAGTGTGGGTATTATTGGCCTACTATTCACCACGATGCTTGTCATTTTTTGAACTCTTATGATCGTTGTCAAAGAGAAGGAGGTATTTCAAGGAAGCAAGAACTCCCATTGACTCCTATTCTGGTGATTGAACTGTTTGATGTTTGGGGCCTTGACTTTATGGGTCCATTTGTGAGTTCGAATAGGATGAAGTACATACTTGTTGCGGTTGACTATGTATCTAAATGGGTGGAAGCTGTTGCGCTTTCAAACAATGAAGGAAAGAGTGTCACCGCATTCCTAAAAAAGAATATCTTCTCCAGATTTGGTACACCAAGGGCAATTATCAGCGACGGAGGTTCTCACTTTTATAATAAGTTGTTCAAGGCATTTCTTGAGAAGTATGGTGTTCGTCACACCGTAGAAGCTCCTTATCATTTGCAATCTAGTGGGCAAGTCGAAGTGTCAAATAGAGAAATTAAGCAAATCCTTGCAAAAACTAAGAAAGCGAACAAAGCTGATTGGTCAAAAAAGCTTGATGATGCTCTATGGGCATGTCGCACTGCTTTCTAGACTCCCATAGGTATGTCTCTCTACCAAGTTGTGTATGGGAAGTCTTATCACCTACCCATAGAGCTAGAGCATAAAGCGATGTGAGCACTTAAGAAGATGAATCTAGATTGGGATGCCGCATCAAGTAAGAAGTTGAATGAGTTGAATGAACTTGATGAGTTTCACCTAAAACCATATGAAAGTTCAGCTTTGTATAAGGAAAAGATGAAGAAATACGATGACCAAAAGATTGAAAAGCGTGAATTTGGTCCGAGATTTGGTACTTCTATTCAATTCAAGGCTATGCTTTTTCTTGGCAAGCTCAAATCAAAGATGGACAAGACTATTCAGGGAGGTACAAGTGTTTTCATACGGAGCGGTTGAACTTGAGAATGAGGAAGGAACAAGATTCAAGGTGAATGGTCAAAGGATCAAAATCTACTTGGGTAAACCGGAGGAGGTCAAAGGGGTGATCGAAGAGTGGGATCTTGATGAAGTTTGAGTAGTCAGAGGGTCTGCGTCGTGCCGCAAAGTTAAATCAATCGCTACTTGGGAGGCAACCCAAGATGTAATTTAGCTAGTTTTAAAGTTTTCTAGTGTTTTTTTATGTTTCTAAGTTTGAGTTTTGGCTAGATTAGGTTAGTCTAGGATCCATGTCAAAAATGTGTCAAGAAAATGTAAAAGAAAGTCCTAATGCTTGCTATATGTGCAGGAATGAAAGAAAAATGTGCATATTTTCAAAGTGCAGAGGGTTCTACGATTCCCATCTACGGGGCATCGTTCATTTCATGAACCGTAGATGGTGTACATTGAATCCAATGCCCAAAGTACAGCTGCAGCTTTAAGTCTACGGATGTACAGTACAGACTATAGAACTTTTACGGTCCGTAATCTGCATCCGTAGACCCAGGTATGATTCCTAAATTTTGATAAGTATGGGATAAAATTACGGAGTCCATCTACGGAATGTAGGAACACTTACAGAACGTAGACAGGCTTTCATCAAAATGAGTCTGCCTAATTTAAATGACCCGACCCGCAACCCCTTTCCAATAAAAACCTCCCTTTTCAAATCCATTCCCCATTTCCCTATTCCCAACCGTTACAATCCCTCAAACAATTGCACCCCTCTATTTTCCCACCTTTTCACATCCAAATCACACCTCTTTCAATCCCTACTCACACTATTTAATCCCTTCCTCCCATCTTTTTTCTTACATTTCTCGCAAATTCACTCCTCCAAAAGCAAGGCTGTCGCGGGTCCAGGAAATTGTCAAATTGGTCATCTCTCTTTAGGCGTCTAATTTTGAAACAACACTCATAAGACTTTGAATTCAAGTTATAAGGTATGGAATTCATTCCTAACTTAAATTGCTAATTGAGTTTGTAGTTGCTACTTGACCTAGGGTTGAAATTGCTTGTTTTTGTATACTTAAATTACTCAAATTACACCCTCGGGATGAAAGTAGATGTGAGTGTTGTCAATTGTATGTGATAATGTGAATGAATTACTTCGAATGATGTTCTTGACTTAGGGTTTGTGATGATGTTATCTTTTGTCGTGATTAAATGATAAGTATAGGCCCTAAGGATGATAGAATCACTTGAAACTATGTTGATATGCATGATCTAGACTAGGTTAGGATTAATTGATGTTGAAAATATGTATTGCATGAATGTTGGGCCTGAAAAAACTAATTATTGGGGTTGACGACTTCGATCTATGGGACGTAGGAGTTCCTACAAATCGTAGACCAGTCCCGTCATCTTGAAAGCACAAAATAGTAGCCTAAGTTAGGAATGACGGTTTGATGTATGGACCGTAGAAACTTTCACGGGCCATATTGGTGAACCGTCATTCCAACTTCAAAACTAAAAAGATGACTTCTTTTCCTACGGTTGGGTCCTACGGCCCTTAGAAGCTTCTACGGTCCGTAGAACCAATCGTAGGACCTGAAAACAATAGTTTTTCAATTTCTCTTTTTATGTTATTTTTGTTTTGTAATTTAATTTTTAGTTTTTTTTCTTGCTTTGTTTTATATAATTAAGTACTAATGACTCTTCCATAGGTACAATGCTGCCTAAGAAAGTAAACACCTACAACCGTAAGTGGAAGTAAAAGTCAGTCGTTCCTGAGGCCCGACGTCAACTTGTTGACGAGGACACCGATGCAGAATCGAGCGGGTCTATGTTTGATCGGGGCACCACCAAGGGCTTTTCTACGACACCCTAAAATACATGAAAACAAACAAAACAACTTGATATAGTTTAAGTGTCGGAGGAAGCAAACTCCACTAGTCATAAGAGTGCCTCCCAGTCTGAGGAGGGGCATATAGTGAGAGAGCAGGTAGTAGGGAGTCACAACAGGACACATAGTCTGATTCAGGCTCCAGCTCGGATTCAGTTGCCGCATTTGCCTCTGATGCATCTGAGTCTGGCAAGGCCCATGACCCACCACCCACTAGACCAGCTGAGCCTATACAGATCAACAACAAGCCAAATTTATGGTGCGTGGATGGCATGTTTCAGATTTATATAGACGGGATCTGACAAAATGTGCAAACAAACATGCCTTGCCTATTACAGAGGAGCGATGTGTTCTCACAGGGAGCCTCCACACTATACCAGCCTTACATGAGCTATTTAAGAGGCACAGGTGCGAGTGGATGGCAGAGGCACCAGGAAAATACAGTCCAATTATGGTTCAAGAGTTCTATGCATCGTATGCGGCCATGGTGCAAAACACGATGCCCCCGAGGGAAAATGCATTAGAGCAGCCTCCATTTCTCTCCACACTGGTACGGGACATTCCTGTGAGTATATCTGAGGCCACAGTTCACTGTTTTACTTACAGCCCCTTTCACGAGTAGCAGATTAATACTGTTGAGTTTGATTACCGAATGTAGCTAGTTCGGAATAGGGCTGCCATGAAAGATATGGAGCATCGGGAGAATTTTCTATGATGGGTGGTCGGTTATATTACCGAGAAGGGAGTAGACATAGAGTGGTTATGGGACCTTACACTCTTTATTAAAAAGGCCACTCTCAACTTTGCGACCAAGTTTTGGTGGTCCATAGTCCGTGCCCGATTGTCCCCTACGATGGCAAACAACCAGTTGGCATTTGATCGGGCAGTGATGATAGTATGCCTGATGGCGGGGCATGAGCTAGATTTTGCCTGTGTTATTATTGTAGAGATTGATGAGCGGGCATTCCGAAATACTACTACACTTTTGTTTCCTTGCCTGATATTCAGGCTATGTGGAGAGGCGACTGTCCCAGTCTACCATGGTGATTAGTATATCGAGGTTAATAAGACCGTGGATGTCATCCTTATTCACGATGATGCGAAGCCCGCAGCACCACGATGAGGGTATTCGGCTTTATATGCCTCCCATGGGTGAGGCGTTAGCAATGGAGCAGTCCGAGGAGGGCACTGCTCCAACCCCTAATACAGGGCCTCATGAGACTGCTCCCCTTTTATCTTCTTCAGGCTAGACTGTGAGCACACCACGTGCTCCACTTCCTACAGGTTCTGTCATGCTGCAACTTGCTAGACTCCAGAAGTTGGAGGCTCATATGGTGACCTTACTGCAGAACATTAGGACTTGGATGAGCAAGGTCGTGGAGGATTCGGGGGAGAGGACGAAGAGAGTAGT
Source organism: Solanum appendiculatum (assembly GCA_018342035.1). Classification (NCBI taxonomy): domain Eukaryota; kingdom Viridiplantae; phylum Streptophyta; class Magnoliopsida; order Solanales; family Solanaceae; genus Solanum; species Solanum appendiculatum. The sequence goes on from JAGDQO010002106.1 coordinate 68,547, forward strand.
AGAGGAGATGATCCAGGCGGTGCATAGGCGGATAAATGAATTTGATCTTCGTATGATGGACCAACCTCAGACTACACCAGCGATAGACCTTTCAGGTTTTCAGACTAAAATAGCCACTCTCTAGGCTGATATAGATGCCTTGACGGCTGCTGATTCAGCTACACCATAGCCTTCCCCTACTAATGCCGGCGATACTGTGCTTTTTGCCTTATTTGGTGATGAAGCCCCCACTACGGACCCTTCATGTGTGGCAGGAAAGCGCACACAAACCTCCGAGCAGACCACTAATACAGAGAAGGAGCGTAGAGTGAAGAAAAGAGAGTAGCAGGAGATTGAGGCTGTGCAGTGGTAGTCTGTACTGGATGAGGAGATTCGACAGAGGATATTGCGAGAGCTAGCTGTTGGAGCTTCCGATTCGGGGAGCACTACTGATGGTGCACCCTAGATTACTCCAGAGGGCGTCACTGAGGGTGCCACCCAGGTTGATACATCGGGTTCAGGGAGACCGAACCTACCAACTACTTGATAGTTGTCGACGCTTGAGCGCCACAGGTTTGTCTCACCCTATGTTTTCATTTTATCTATGCATTGAGGGCACTACATTGTTTTTCATGTGGGGGTGGAGTGAATGGATTATGAGTGTTGGAGTGAAGTCTGAGTAACTCAACTCACAATCCTTCCTTGGGGTTTTCTTCCCTGTGTTCTTTTTCCCCAAGGAACTGCTTAATTTCTATTGAACCGGCATGTTTAGGATAGTAAAGTGTAAAAGTAGACAAGAAATAAAAACATGATGGCAATAGAGCATGAAATTGACACCCTTCCAAAAATTATGTGCTATATATGTGTAATTGATAAGTCAAATGTGTAGGATCTTTGTATGACATGATAGGAATCGATTAGACAACATGACATAAACTATGGCATGAACCAGATACACTGATAATTTTGATAGTGAAATAATGTGCCGTGTGTGTGAGAGGATGTTTGTGTATACATACTATATGTGCTAATCTAGAACTTGCCTCGTTGGTCTTGCTAAGATGATTAAAGCTGTGAATTAGGAAAGGATCATAGGCCATTGTTGAAAATGAGTCCACTTAGGCCTAAAAACAACCAACCAAATAAATGAATTGCTCCCTTAGATCCAATTTTTTAAGCCTAAAGAAGACCATTCTTTCAATTCACCCAATTCACTTTCCCCAAGTAAATTGTTAAACTTTACTTTGGCCCTGGTCCCTCCTTGGACATTGTGTACCTCAACTCAAGCTAAAAGCCTAAGTTGAGGGTGGCTACTTCAGAGTTTTTCACCTTAGTTTTGGTCCTGGTTCTTCCTGGGACATCGTGCTCCTCAACTCATGCAAAAAACTTAAGTTGAGGGTGGCTATTATGGAGGAAAACAAGAAAAGAAAGATGAAAAGAGTTGTGTATAGAGAAAAGAAGAAAAATACGTAAAAATGTCTGAGATGGTGTGACTGAATATAAAGACAAAAGAATGAAAAGCTTAAATGAAAAAGATGAAGAAAAGTTGAATCAAGCAAGAAATCAAGTCAAAGTCACACCCGAGCTGTGATGAATAATACGGAGAAGAGAAAAAGTAAGACGATGCCAGGATTGGTTGTAAAAGAGGAAAATAGCCGATGTAATGCCAACGAGGGCACAAAAGTCACTTAATATCCAAATATACCATACCTGACCCTGAGCCTACGTTACAAGCTAACAAAGTCCTATAGTGATCCTAATCTGCGGTTTGAACATCGAAGTATAGAAAATAAGGGCAAGCCTATGGTATTGTGCATGTACTGTGTTGAATTTGATTCTGAGTGTGAGCGTATACTGAATCCGTAAAAATTGAACTATAATTCAAATTATGTGTGAGCAAAGATATCTTTGCGGTGAGGGCACAAGTTACATTATTAAAGAGTTAGTATCTTGGTGATTATTATTTGTGTATGTGAATATGTCTATTGGTACATCTATGTCATATATTGATCCACATGTGTTGGCTTGTTGTTCAACATAATAATTGCACTGTGCTGAAAATTTATAAATGAAGGTTAATTTTTGAGAAAATGCCATGTGATTGCTTGAGTTTTTGGGTTGCTTATGCATAGTGTCGTTTAGGATAAATATTGTTTATTTTTAGTTTGTTGTGTCTCTTGAGGACAAGCAACTATTTTAAGTTGAGGGTGTTGATGTACCGTGGACCTACAGTACTTTTAATGTTTTAAACTTGGGGTTTTGCGTATGTCTTAAGCATTTGTAAGTAGATGTGATGGTGTTTTGCTTAGATTTTTGCAGGAAATAGGTCTTGGAGCAGTTGGCATTGAAATGTTACAGTAGTAGGGATTTTGCTGTTTTGACGACTTGACCTATGAGCCGTAGGATGATTTACGAGCCATAGGAAAGAGTCGTGACTTGAAGTGCTGAGTTTAGAGCTAAGTATAAAATGATGGAAGCCAATTGACAAGCCGTAATTACTTCTACGAGCCGTACATATTGAGTCGTAGAAAATTTCAGAAAGGTTGAGCTCCAGTACTTGAATGACACTTGAATAGGACGAGCCATACAAAGATCTACGAGCCGTAGATCATGCTCGTAGAAATTGCTCTCTAGATGAAAGACTAACTATTGACTGACGGAAGGTACCTACGGCTAGGTACCTACGAGCCGTAGGTACTAAGCGTAGAAATGATTGCCCAAGCCGAATTTCCTTAAATTTCCTTTTCCTACTTTAATTAGGAATTTGTTGTCTATTAATATTAGTTGTATTTTTTGTTTTTGGGTTGTTAGACGTTTTGAGATACCTACTTTTGGCTTTGAGAATTTACTTGAAAACAGTTGGTGCAATTGATTCTTGAAGTGTTGGTTTATACTATTGCTTTGTTCTTTTTCATCAATCGAAGATTACAGATTTCATCTACCTTAATTGTAAGTCATGATTTATTCTATTAACCCTATTATGAATTGTGATCACCCAAGCATGAGTAGCTAAATCCACAACTAGGATTTTGGGAACCATGAGTAATTAATAACATAAAACTAGTAATTGAGTAATTCTGGAATAGTGTTTATGCATGTATTATTGATCTCTTCGTTTTGAATTCTTTTTAACGGTGCGCAACGTTAGAACTTGCCTTATTCCTACTTGCCCGACCAAGAAAGTAACGAATGAGAAAAGAGATTAAACAATGGAGATTTAGCGTTGATAATCCACTATCTAATAGCCTAACCCGAATATGTGAGGGCTAATCTGGGGTCAATGGTAAGGGTTAGTAAAGTATACATCTGTAGACCAACTAAGTTGCGTGGTGAAATTCTCTATTTGAATGACCAATTACTTAGGAGATACCTAACTTACTGACTTTGTATGTTAAACACTAGGACATGGTTATTATTATTAGGTTTATTGTGTTAAGAACTTGTGGGGAACACGTATACCCTAGTTTTATCTCATATTGATCTTACAAAACTAAGAATTATGTTTACTTGGTTACTTGCTACTAAAAATCAATCAATCATTATTTCGTGTTACAAAACCCCACTTTTTACAGAAATAAGTTGTCTAAAAGTACAATCAACATTAATTTGCCTAAGTCTAGACCTTGTTCTTCGTGGGATCGATCCTAACCTTCGTTAGGTTCTTTATTTAACAACGACCACTTATGCTTCTTTAGGGAGGTGTAATTTGGGCGTATCAATAGCCCAGACACAAACAAACTCATCCTGCTCCTTATAGAAGCCACCATCTCCGGAGCATACCAGGATAGCTAAGTGAACTGGAGGCTATATTCTTGCACACTCATAGTTCCTTGTTTCAGATTGAGGAACTCCCTCACTTTTGTTTCCATTAGCTATCATGGAAAGAAACTCCCCAAGAATGCATTCTCAAACACTGTCCAGCCTAAGGGTGGTGCATCTTCTCCCCTAGTCTTCTTCTATTGATCGTACCAATCCTCGCAACACCCTTGAGCTGATAAGAACCCAGCTTCACCTGCTCTGCATCAACAACATGCATAACCTGAAATGCCCTCTGAAGCTCTTCTATAAAGTTTTTTGGATCCTCATTGACCTTTGACCCAGTGAACTCTGGAGGATTCATTCTTAGAAACTCTTAGACTCTAGACGTATCATTCACATCCTGGCAGCTGGCTTCTTGGCATTCAACTTGTGCTGTCACCACTTGAGTCAACATCTGAATTGCATTCCTAAATTCAGCATTTGTAACATCACCCTAAGGTGGTTGCACTACTAGTGCATTGGGACCTTCTAGTCCATCTTGAACTGGTGGTTCATGAGGATTTACATTCCTCATAGCAGGATGCCCTCTAACATTTCTTTTTGAAGGCATGATCTAAAAAGATACGTGAAAGCATGAATTAGAAGAAACTTTTATAGAGTTAAACTCTATCGCACCAACAAGAGTATCAAGAAAAGAGACAATTCCTAATATCCTGTAGCTTCCTTATTATAGATGTGGCACACTTCACACCGATAAGAAGGACTTTACTAGACACGACTTCATAGACATCCTAGGACACTTGAACTTTGTGCTCTAATATCAAGTTTGTCAAGCCCTGAGCCTATACCCTAGACGAGGTCGGCGCTCGAGAACCATTGCTGATTCCCAAGCGAACCCTTAGCCTGACTGACTACTTAGCGGAAGACTAACTCAAGAAGATTTAAGCTTTAAAACAGAATTTAAATTTAAAAGTCTCAAAACTTCTCAAAACTCAAACTATCTCAAAATAGTATACTTAAAACTGTCTGAAAATACTTTGAAAACAATAATATTTTGCCAAAATAGTTCAAAGGAAATACTGAAAAAAACTCAACACTAGCTATTTATGAAGCCTCTATAGTTCCACATGGATGTCAGGACAAGACCCACAACACCTCAAAATTACTAAACTAAAAGACAAAAGTGGATTCCTCCGGAATGCAAGGAAGGCTCACCAAAGCTAGCAAGAAGTGCAAAGTGATCTCAAACGGAGCACCTGTTGATGATCCTAAACACCTCTATTTGCATCATGAAAAGATGCAGGTTGAATGACATCAGTACATTAAGAGGTAACTGCTCTGTACTCAATCATTCCGAAAATTCTTTACTTTTTTCAAAATAATACTCTTTCTCTATGTAAAAATGATACATTTGGGAATCATATAGTTCCATTAAACTCTTCTCAAAATTAGGCTTAAACTTTACTCTTGAACTCACTTTTAACTTTCAAAATTTATTTATGACAAAAAGCTGTCTGTTCAAAAGACTATCAATCAAAACTCAGAAATCAGGGTTCATGTGAAATATAAACATGAACAAAAACTCAAGTATCTTAATGTATAATATATAACGACTCATGATCAAGGATTTAGAACTCGTAATTAATAATATAACTCATCTCAAGAATTTTTGAAACTAAGGGTATAACCCTATATTGAACTTTGACTGATTGAATTTATATGTAGGGCATGAGGATGAACTCAGTCCATTACTATGATTAGCCTTACATACCTGGAAGAATACAGTTCTTGGGGAAACTGGAAGAAAGCTTGAAAACCCTAGCTTTCTTCTCTTGGATCCTTGCTCTAAGACTTGGAAGTGTTAATGAGAGTATTAGGATTGATTAATAATATTTAGAACCTTAATTAGGTGTAAAAACCTCGTGGTTTAGACTTAGAAGGGGTGGAAAAAAACTGAACTATTCCTCTTAAAAAGCCGACGAAAACCTTCCACGGGGCCATCTACCATTCGTGGTTTGTTCTACAAACCAGAGATTCTATCCGTGGAATTTATAGTAAAATTTAAGGCTCAAAAGTTTATTCTACGGGTCCAAAATATGACCCGTAGAAGTTTCTATAGATCGTAGATCCAATCCGTAGAATTCTTATTGATTTTTAAGGCTCTAAAGTTCATTCTACGGGTCCAAACTAAGACCCGCAGATGGATTCGTAGGAATGAGACCCCAAAATTTGACTTCTCTGAAGTTTTCTACGAGTTGACAGTATGGGTCGTAGAAATTTCTACGGCCCGTAGAAAGGATTCGTAGGAACTGACTCAGGAAATTTTGTTGCGGTAGTCTCTGGTAAAACGGTCATAACCTTTTACTCCAAACTTGAAATGAGAAAAACTTGGCGGAATTGGACAGAGGACTCGTAGAACTTCAATTTGATAGCTCATAGACCACCTAATTCATTATGTAATGAGAGATATGATTGTTTGAAGTTAACTTAAATAGAATCTTATTTCAAAACTTAATCGGTAAGGAAGCTTTCAACTCAACTTTGTGTTAGGGGTTTCTTGTGACCTTAATTCATATCCAAATCCATTCTCACACTAAAGAATTGACCTTTACACCTAAGAGCAATTTAGTAATCACCAAATACAACCTTACATGCAGATAAAGAATAGTTTGGATCTTAGTTTAGAAATTTTCAAGGTGTTATAGTAATTATAGCGGTGTTTATCAAGTCTGAAATTATTAATGGAAAAGATCATCTCGAGGGGGAAGGGAGAATCAAATTATTAAATATAAGAGAGCAAAAGAAAGTGAAAGGAAAATGTCAAGTCTACAGATTTATTCGTAATGACCGATTATACAAATTATAAGGGGTGACACAAAATATTCAGAATTTGTTTATCTGTACATTGAAATTTATTTAAAACATTAAATATGTTTTAAATAAGGTTTATACAGGTGGTAATGAGTGACAGAAAACATTCAGAATATGCTTATCTAGTTATGTTTTTTTTGGTAAATAGTTATTTTATCACCAAGGCAAATATTTACAATCAAACCAAAACCTTACGAAATGTCCTACCATATCCCACTACTTTACCACTAGCATCCTATTTACTAAGGGTAGCAATTTAATTGCACCATTCCTCTAGCTAATTGCCTATTATTACATCCTCAATAGTGTATTGCTTATACTATTTGCGACTTAGCTCATTAACACTTCTTTTCTTTTCTTGAAATACATGCTGATTTCTTTCTTGCCACACAAAATATGCACAAATTACTAATACCATTATGCCATTTAATTACATTCCTTTGAATCTCCTTCCACCTGTGTAGCTTACCCCATAAAGACATTGCAAATTCATAGTAAAGAAAACATTTCAATTGACTTTGCACTTTTTTCACAGATGGGACAATTAGTGACATTTGTGATTTTCCATTTAGCGTGCCTATCAAGTGTGTATAATCTTCCATTTACTATCAAGTAAAAGATCCACTTGGAACATTCATAGTTGTTGCACACAATCCTTCTTCAGGCTTTTTCTAGAAGTGGCCCCTCAGTTACTATGTTGGTATACCTTCTAAATAGAGAATGTCTTCATATTCATGATAACCTCATAGGTAAAGTCAGCTTGTTCTAGTGTCACCTTTGCTTTGAAGATTTTCCTAATCAACCATCATGCTTGAGCTGGATAAATATCCTAGATATACCTATTTTATATAATAGTTATGGATCCAAGCTATCCACATTTTGTCCTTCTTATGGGACAGATTCTAGAACTGTTTGCTAAATGTTGCCTTATTTCAAAGACACATATCTGTCACATAAAATCCTCCGACAGTTCTAGTTAAGGGAGCATATAGCCTTCCAAGACATTAGAGCCCTCTTGGAGCTTTCATTACTACCTATTCAAAGAAACTTTTTACACACTGCCTCAATCATATGCATGATCTTTTTGGGAATAGTGAAAACTTGTGATTAAAATGTCTATATAAAAAATAAAATACTTTTGATCAGCCGCAAACAACCTGCATATGATAAGAGCCAAGTTATCTATATGGTTATCTTTTTCACCATTTTATCAAGGAGTGGTTTACATTAAGATGTAGATAGTGTTTTTGTATTCAAAGGTACACCAAGGTATCTCACTGGCAACACCTCTTCAAAAAATTCTAACATACTTAATATCTTTTACTTGTGATCGTGAGAAACCTCCTCAAAATACACAACACTCTACCAAAAGCCTTTAAGAACTCTTCAAAGCATGCATATAACAGTTTGATAGACTCTGGATCAGCCCTACTGAACATAAGTAGATCATATAACAAATCCTAGTTGAACAATCGGTAGGTTTTAATGTCTAGGATGATAAGTAAAATTAGAGTTATAATGGAGAGTCTTCAATCCTTCTATCAGATACTCCATAGCCAACACAAACAGATAAGAGGATAAAAGATTTCCTTGTCTAAGTCCTTTTCTAGCCTCAAATAGTTTTGTTGGGTTACCATTGAGCAGGATTGAGAAGGATGCTATTTTGTAGACATGTCATAATCTAATTCACATATTTTCCAGGAAGGCTAGACCATCAAGCACATGTTCTAGCAATCCCCACTCTAGTGAGTCATAGGTTTTTTGCATATCTAGTTTTAATATCACTACAAGAAAAATGACCTTTAGCGAGGGGACATTTTGTCGTTAAAAGTCCAAATCCGGTCGCTAAAGGTCTTTAACGACAGGAAAAAAATTTGGTCGTTGCCCGTCGTTAAAATCTCCAATGTTAAAAGTTTAACGACGGGCTTCTATCCGGTCGTTAAATGAACTTTTAACGACGACATAGAATCCGGTCATTATATGTCCTTTAGTAGCGACCACATTTTCTCTACACTAATTAACAAATCCGGTCGTTAAAAATCATTAGCATCAACTAACATCCAACCAATGCATGTATTTTTAACGATAAAAATTCCTTTCCTTAACTGTATGCTAGTTTTGACACCAATACTTTTAACGGCTAATTTTTCGTCGCTAATGATTATTTCAAAATATATTTTATAAGCCATTCATAAAATAGTCTAAAATACCACATCTACATTTGCTATTATATAAATATTGTACGACTAAACTAATAATAATAATTTCACACATCCAAAAATATATTAAATAATTGAATTGATATAATGCTTCATCATTAATTAAAAAAACTAAAGAAAGTTATATATATCCCATATCCAAGTTGTGTATGGCATCAACTTTAATCAACTCTTAATTTAAAAAAAAGGAAATTTGTAACATATATACATAAGATGGTCTTTTAAAATCCTTGCGAACTTCAAGTTGCTCCGAATGATAAATTCTTCACTTTCAAATTCCTGAGGTGTAAAAAAAAAGCAAGTGTAATAGTTTAATAATAAAGAATTAAGAGTTTAAAAAAGAAACACATATAGGACACATAGTCCAAATTCAACCTGTTGCAGGTACTAGAAATAACTGCACAAACTAAAACAAAGTATGGCTCATTAATGAAAACAATTATTGTCTAACTGCTAATAGGCGATATTCAGTATCCAGGGGTTATGTGGACATGATAGGTGATGCACCAGTGTTCCCAACTCCTGAACTGATATGGAATAGGATCGCATTGCATAGGTTTATACTATGGCTGGTTGTTCGTGGCAGACTGCTAACTAAGGCGAGACTGGTGAGAATGGGTATATCGTGTGATAATAGTACTTGTGTTTTGTGTGATGGGAACTTTCTAGAGAATACAACACATATCTTCTCTGGATGTCACTGGACGAAGAGCGTATGGGATGCAATACAAACTTGGATTGAGTTCAAAGTACAGAACAGATGTGTGGATAGTGCATTATTGCAGATTAAAGTGAAGAACTGGAGTAGATTCAAGGAGGTTATAGCAACTGTTATGGAGCTACTATTTACAATATCTGGATGGCCAGGAACAAGAAGATTTTTCAAGGACAAAATGTGAATACTAATTATGTTATACAACAAGTTCAAAATGTAATTAGGAAGAGGTTAGATATGATTATTGTTGCTGTACACTACTAGTACTACTGTATGGTGCTATGGAAGAATAAAAATTCAGAACACCAAAAAAGTCTATTAGCATTATCAAGGTTCATTACAGCTATACTAATACAACAATTGAATAGTACAAGAGACGTAATACAGGAGCAAAAAGTATCGTAGTTAGCATTAGATTCTCTGCTCTTTATGAACCTATATTCTTCTCACAAAAAATATGATAATGACTATTGTTCATCCACATAAATCTAAGTTCTTGTACAAATAGCGAAAGATTAATTCTTTTTCTTAATTACATGCAATGCTACATATTAGGGCATGGAAAATGATCAAAATTATGATTATAAAACAGAACCAATATCAAGAAGAGAGTATTGGGGAAGTGAAAGTGATAGAAAGATGAAAGTTATTATTCTCAAAAAATAAGTGATAGAAAGATGATGGAAATAGCAGAGGCTTCTGTATTAGGGTGATCTACTTTATACAAAAAAAGCAGAGATAGAGTAGGCTACTAATACACAGGCTAACGCAATACTAGAGGCTTTCAGATAGTATAGCTGGAGTAGACTACTAGTATATAGGCAGAAGCTAAGGCAATCCAAGTCTTGTAGACACTGTAAAAACAAACTATAGGAATTTGACTCTATAGACAAAATCAGTGCTCCTAAAAAATATGAAGGAAGGGCTATGAAATAAAACACGGAGCAGAGCACGAGACAACCATTGATATACAACATTATAAGGAAAATGAATAAACTACAAGACATGCTAGCTAATTAGGCTTTAGATGAAGTGGATGACATATACAATGGGTTTCAAGAAATAATAAACGAAGGGAGAACACTCATAAACATAGATAAATTACAAAGCCCTTATATCAGAATCACAACATTCACAGGGTACAACTTATAGGCAGTCAAGAGCACTTAATAAAGTCACTGACCACTGGACATGGAAGCTAATTTGGAAAATCAAGTTGCCACTAAAAATCATATGTTTTAGTTGTCCTGCACTATATAAAGCCTGCCTAATTCAAGACAATAGTCACCTTTTTTGGAGAGAAAGGAACTCCATTAGGTTCCAGAAAGGAATATTCAATAGAGACAGAGTTTGGCCGAGAAATATTGATGAACATACATTTTAGGGGTAGATTCATAGCCCGATGGCAAGCTACATTTCAATCCCTCAATTACATTCCATAGTATAGCCAATGACAGTATATAGGTAGCTAGGAGGACTCAGTTCTTTTTTAGCTTAAGATTCCTATACTTTTTTGAGTAAATTGTTGAGAAGCAATGGATGAGCCTTTGTTGGTATTGTAACAAACAATTTTGATTAATAAAATATCTCTGTTCCATAAAAAAACAGAAACTTACTGCAAGTTCAAAAAATGCAGCAGATGATGAAAATAAAGAGAAAAGGAGAAAGAAATGCAGAACTTCATATTCATATCCTAAGGGAGGAGAATAGAAAGGATAAGCTTAATACTACTAGTTTTCTACATTTTGTGGGTACACAGATGAAATGTTGTATGAGAAGGATCATTGCATTAGTGTGGAAATACAATCAAGACAATAGGAGACAAGTTATGGATAAATGGAAAAGATGAAATAATAGTCTTCATCAAGCAAAAGGAAAACATCATATATCGGAAAAAAATAAACTACATGCACAAAGAATGAATACTGTTATTTGCAATATACTTATTCACTTGGCAGTTATTCAATATGTGGTATTAGCGCACTTGAACAAGAATTTTTCTTCCTATTTCCTACTTCTGAACTGAAGTAGAAGCTAGCAGCCACGAAACCACAAATCACAAACCAGATTCAAAGTCGCAGAACAGAAACGAACCTGGAAGTGAAGAACAAACTTTCCAAATCATGTTTTAACACTAGAACATACCTGAAATTAGCTGGAAATGACGAGCCGACGCCGGAAATTCAAAGCCCAATCAATTCAGCCAGAACATGCACCTTCACGTGCCGGTGCGTGATGAATAGGCAAACTGTATGAGCAGTGTGTGACAGCCACTGGCTTCACACCCAGATGCTAGAGAAGACTGGTTCGGCTGAAAAATATACTCCACCTCTTTTTGTGGTGGCGGTGACACAGACTGACCACTCTAAATCAGTGGATTAGAAATTCAAACTTCTTCCGTAACACAGCCAAAACGACATTAGCCTATAGGCTCTGATACCATGTAATTTAATGGAAGATGTTATCTTCTTGCAGTAGGTTAGCAGTGAATAAATACAATACATTAGGTGCTAACTAAGGAAAGAAATTAAGATTGATTCCTATGAATCTACAGTGATTCCTATAAATCTGCTACCTAAATATAGCTATGTATATTACTAAGATTTAAGTCTATATACATTCTATAACACATTTATTATGCCAAAACTCAGTTCGAATAACGAAACAACTTTGAATATCTTTACGAGTACATTGTGGGGAAAGGTACCAATGATTAAAGACCTGTAGCATTGGTGTCTAACTCTTCATCATCATTATCATCATATGATGTTGTTTCATTAAAAATGCTAAAGGCAGCAGATTGCAAGTAGTGCCTCCACTTGTCTATTAGTTACTCTTTGTTCTAGCAGATATTAAACATGTGATGATCAGTCTTTAATGACGATATTGCAAGTAGTGCCTCCACTTGTCTATTGCCCCCAACAATGCCATGAATTCTTTCTCATAAATAGACTTCTGAGCCAAGACTTTGCTGAAGTATGCAATGGGTCTACCTTGTTGTTTCAACCTCAAACACTTATGTATAATCTGTTAGTGCTAAGACTGGTCTGGTGTAAATGGCTTTCTTTAAAAGCTCAAAAGCTTTTTCACCTTCTTCAGACTAGTGGAATGAATTTTTCTTCAATAAATCAGATAGGAGTCTGCATATGCTCCCATAGTTAGCAACATATTTCCTATAATAGTCTGCGAGACCTAAGACCCCCTCAGGGCCCTCAAAATTATTGGTCTAGGCCAATTGAACATTGCTTGGACCTTTTCTGGATCAATTGACACCCCTTCAGCAGTAACTACATGTCCCAAGTACTCAACCTTGGGTATAAAAAAGACCAAAACAAATTTCCTAAGGTAAGGATGGAATACCTAGTTAATAAGAGCCTGAAAGGCTGCAGGAACATTGGTCAGTTCAAAAGGCATAACCCTCAACTCATAGTGCCCCATGTGAATCCTAAGAATTGTTTCGTAAACATCTTACGCCTTCATCCTTATTTGATGGTACCATGCCCTCAAGTCTACCATGAAAAAAATGACAGATCCACTCAACTCATCTATTATAGGAATGGGGTATCTATCTTTAATAGTGATTTCATTGAGGCCCCTGTAGTCTACACAAAACCTCCATGTGCCATCCTTTTTCTTGACCAATAATGCTAGTGAACAAAAAGGGGACTGACTCTGTTGTATAATTCCATTTGTAAGCATCTCAGCAACATATTTCTCTAACTCTTCCTTCAGAAAATGAGAGTATCTATAGAGTCTCAAGTTAACAGGTGAGGCTCCAAGCATCATTAGGTACTTCAGGAACACTCCCTTGTGCACCAACAATGCAATTGAGTTGCATTGGTGACCAGGTGCAAATTTCTCCCCATAATTTGTTAGTCTTCCAATACTCATAGACCTCTAGACTGAGCAAAAGAGGAGTGGATATAGTAGGAAGAGAGACAGGTCTATTCAAAGATGACCCTCCAAGGTCTTAATCACAATGTTGCTCCTCCTTTGAACAGCTTCAATGGCCTTTTCTTGTAATTGAGCTTGTTCAATAGCTACAATGAGGGTAGCAGGTCGAAATATCTTAACAGCAACCCTATAAAGCTTGAGAGAAAATGAAACTCATTCAGTGTAGAGTTGCGCATGATCATCTCAGCTTTGAGACCCTCAAACCTACCCAAAAAATCATCAACGGTGCTAGCTTATTGAACTCTTCCACAATGTCTTCCATGAGAACATCACCAAACCTGAGGCAGGGGGTCGATTAAATCGAGCATCCATTGGGGATAGGGGAGGGCATCATATGGTATATATCGAATACCATACTGAAACCAAAAATTTTTATTCCGTGGTTTTAGAATGCAATTTTTCTTTCTGCTCTTGGATTGCCAGAACATTGCACCATAACAGTAATTACTTTCCAGATAAATAGGATGAATAAAACAACTACAAAGATGAGATAGAAATGAGAGAATGAAAGAATGAAGCACCCAGAGAGGCTAAAATGTTGTTTATACACTTTGAAACACTGTTTATATTTGGGATTCACGCAAGCATATGACAAGTGGAATTGTGCGTTACATATCCTACTCAAATAAGTAATGCTTTAACATAGAGAAGGGATGAGTAGATTAAGCATTCTGGTTTATAGGATTCGTTAATTTTCAAAAAAAATCCACAGCAAACTATCTCGCAAGCTAAGAAAATTCTTTTATTTTCTCTTGTTCTGTTTTATGGGATTCATTAATTCTCAGGCAAACTCCATTGTAATACATGATGTGGCGTTTGATTAGTGATTTATGTAGCTTTTACTGAATCTTTACGGATGGCATGAAGACATTCTCTGTGTACTGCTCGGCAGTTACAGTTTCCTCTTGGTGATCAGTTTATTAAATCTTGTTGATCTCGAAAGTTTACTGTTATGGTTCAACTTTCTGGCCATTGGTTCACTGGGTGTTTCATTTTAAATTACAAAGGGAGTATCATTTTGAATTCTGTTAGTATTAGAAACTTGAAAGAAAAAAGGATAAGGTTGAGCAGCAGTTCTTTTCATTCATTATCAGATTTCAAAAGGCATACACACATATATCTACATAAGCTTTTCCAAAGTTAGTAGAGGACCATACATATCCAACCACTATTGACTTTCTTACAAAACATATTCCATAAAACAAGAACTACCTTTCCTTTACATACTAAACATAAAATTTAAAAAGGAGCCATTAAACAAAAACCATCTAGAAATATCTCATTTTCTAACACTCCTCCTTGAGATTTTTCTTGGATACTCACAACTTAGCCCTTAGATCTTCAAATTTCCCTTAAGAAGAGCCTTGGTCATGATGTCTGCAATCTCCTGATCTGAGCTGCAATGAACAAGTTGAACTTCGCCATCCTTCTCTGCTTGCCTGATAGCGTGAAACTTCACATTTATATGCTTGCTATGACCATGTTGCACTGCATTTTTGGCCATAGATATTGCTGACTTGTTGTCAACCTTAATGACAGTAGCTTCAATGTCATTTTGCTCCAGATCACGTAGAATCTTTCTTAACCATAGAGCCTGATTAGTTGCACCAGCAGTGGCGATGTATTCTACATCTGCAGAAGATTGAGCTACCACCTCTTGCTTCTTTGAATTCCATGAGAACATGCCTAAACCAAGTGTAAAAGCATATCCAGAATTGATTTTCATATCATCGACGCTTCCACTATCTGAAAAACCCATCAGTTGCCCTAGCTCTTCTCTTCTAAACCAAATACCATAATCAGCAGTTCCTTTGATATATTTTAACGTTCGCTTAGCTACACCAAGATGAACTTGACTTGGAGCTTGCATAAACCTCGACAGAAGACTTGCCGCGAACATGAGATCAGGTCTTGTTGCTATCAAATATAGCAAACTACCAATTAGACTTCTATAAATTATTGGATCAGCCCTGTCACCTCCTTCAAACTTCAAAATCTTTTCATTGTGAACCAGTGGGGTCAGTACAATCTTGCACCTCTCCATCTTGAACCTTTTAAGAATATGCCATGCATATTTTCTCTGAGAAATGAAGATTCCATCAGTAGCTTGATGAATCTCCATTCCCAGAAAGTAACTCATTTCACCCAAATCTGACATTTCAAACTTGGTCTCCATTTCTTGCATGAACTGATTCACCATAGCTTCATTGCTTCTTGTTACCAGAAGATCATCAACATAGAGTGGCACTACAAGCACATCTCCTTCTTTAGCCTTCTTCACATATAAAGTGGCTTCATTTTCACTTCTCTTGAAGCCACAATGAATGAGATGATCATCAATCTTACTGTACCATGCTCGAGGAACCTACTTTAATTCATACAATACCTTATGAAGTATATAGACTTTATCCTCCATTCCTGCAACTTGAAAGCCTTCTGATTGGTCGACATAAATCTCCTCCTGCAACTGTCCATTTAAGAATGCCGATTTCACATCCAGATGATACAACTTCCAATTTGACTATGTTGCCAAAGAAAATAGAAGCCTTATTGTAACATGTCGTGCAACAGGTGAAAACGTGTCTCCATAATCCAGACCTGCAACTTGCGTGTAACCTTTCACAACAAGTCTTGCTTTGTATTTATAAACTGAGCTATCTGGATTAAGTTTGGTTCTATAAACCCACTTCACCCCGTTTATCAACGAGCTTCCAAGTATCATTCTTCTTTATCATACTAATCTCCTCCTTCATAGCTTCAATCCAAACTTCATGTCTTGATGCTTCTTGATTGCTATTTAGTTCCGAGATTGCAACATTACATCTTTCATATATCTCGGAAAGGGACCTAGTCTTCAAAATTGGTGAATCAAGTGAGGATTCCCCATCTGATTCTCATAATCTTCTAGATTTTCATAGCAAAATGATTGGATTTCAGGCAGCGGACTCAAGTTCTAAAAGCCTGCATTATCTTTCTCAATTTGCTCCTTAACCCAATTCCAATAAGCATGCTTATCCACGACTACATCTCTTCAGATTGAAATACGTTTTGTTTGCAAGTTGAAAACTCTATAACCCTTAACTTGTGATGAATAACCAATAAAGATCCCCAATTCACATTTCGATTCAAGTTTGCTTCTTTTGATAGAAGGAACATGAGAATAGCATATCGAACCAAAAACTTTTAGACGCTTGGCAGATGGTTGTATTCCACTCCATGCCTCCATAGGAGTCTTTTCATCCAAAGCTTTTGTTGGCAGCCTATTTAACAAATACATTGAAGTATGAATAGCTTCTGCCCAAAAGTTTTGTGGCCGTTTCTTTTCCAGCAACAAACATCTAGCCATTTCAACAACAGTCCTGTTCTTCCTCTCTGAGACTCCATTTTGTTCGGGTGACTAGCTTACTGTCAACTTGTGATCAATCCCCATATCTTCGCAATATGTATTGAACTCATTTGAAGTGTATTCACCACCATTGTCCGACCTCAAAGCCTTTAGCTTACAACCACTCTGTCTTTATGCAAAAGCTCTAAATTTCTTAAAAACTGAAAATACTTGAGACTTGTTACTCAAAAAATACACCCAAGTCATCCTTGTTAAGTCATCAATAAAGAGCAAAAAATATTTATTGTGTCCCAAAGATGATGTCTGCATAGGTCCACACATATCAGTGTGAACTAGTTCAAGTTTTTCAGTTGCCCACCATGTAGCATATTAAGGAAATGCTTTCTTGTGTACCTTACCCATTTGACAAGACTCACAAACTTCTTTAGATAGTGAAATCTCAGGTAAATCCTTAGTCAAGCCTTTTTCATACGTAGCCTTTAAAGTAGCATAATTGAAATGACCATATCTTTTGTGCCACAACCATGACTCATCCATACTTGCAAAATTTGCACCATCAAACTTTCCATCTAAAGGAAAAGTTTTATCCACCATTTTTACTTTAACAATCAAACTATCTTCATAGTCAAAGATCAAACAATGTTTGCCCTTAAAAAATAAAGAATAGTCTTTAGACATCATTTGAGCCACACTTAACAAGTTACATGCTAAACAAGGAACATACAACATATCATGTATAAACTTTGTACCTTGTGTAGTCTGAAAGGAAACTGAACCCTTTCCATGTGCATCGACTATTTCACCATTTCCCATCCTAACTTTAGCTTTGAATGACTTGTCAAGTGTGTCAAACAAGAGCTCATTGTGTGACATATGACTCGTACATCCACTATCTATGAACCATGAGGATTTGTTGGCTGTGTTTTCTATATGAGAAGCCATAAACAAGCTTTCTTCTTTATTTTTGGACTTTTCAACAAAATTTGCCTGCTGTACATAGTTTTGTTGTGGTTGATTCTACCTGACCCTGCAATTTTTCTCAATATGACCCATCTTTCTACAGAATCTACACTGAATCGATGGATTTCCTTTGAACCAACAGCCTTTTTCTTGATGATTGGTTCTTTGACAATGGCTGCAAGGTGGAAACTTCCCTTTCTTTGAAGATCCCTTCCATGGTTTTCCCTTTTCTACTTTATCTCCTTCCATCCTTCTATTGACCTTCACAAGCTTCTTGCCTTTATGTTGTGCCTGAAATGCCACTTTTGCTACTTCTTCATCTCTTATACTTGATCTTTGTTCTTGGGCTTGCAACTTGCTGATAAGTTCTGCCACAGATAAAGTCTTCAAATCATAAGATTCTTCTATTGCTAAAATCTTGGACTTGAATCTTGCTGGTAAACTTATAACCATCTTCTCCACCACCTTTGAATCTGGAAAGGTTTCACCAAATAACCTTATTTTGTTAACAATCTCTACAAGTTTGGCAGAATACTCTTTCACAGTATCTCCTTCTTTCATCCTTAACATCTCAAATTCCCTTTTGAGAGTTAAGAGTTTGACACTCTTCACTCTGTCACTTCCGTCGAACTCCTCTTTCAGCTTCTCCCATGCTTCTTTAGGTGTTTCACAAGCCATTATTCTTGTGAAAATCACATCTGAAAGTGTTGAATGAAGACATGTGAGAGCCTTTGGTTTCCTTGACTTCGCATCTTCATAAATCTTCATTTGTGCAACTGTTGGATTTGGTCCAAGTGGAGGAGGATCATATTCACTTTCAATTGTTTCCCATAGACTAAGAGCTTTGAGATAAGCCTTCATATTTATCACCCATATGTGATAATTTTCTCCTGTAAACATAGGAGGGCCTGTACCCAAGAAGCTGGTGGATGCCATGTTACTGTTGCTCAGCTCACTCACCTTAGAAGAGCTAAAGAAAAAAATTATCTCTTTGGCTTCACAGATCCCTCAAGAAGAAGGGCTCTTGATACCACTGTTAGTATTAGAAACTTGAAAGACAAAAAGGATAAGGTTCAGCAGCAGTTCATTTAATTCATTATCAGATTTCAAAAGGCATACACACACATATATACACATAAGCTTTTCCAAAGTTAGTAGAGGACCATACATATCCAACCACTATTGACTTTCTTACAAAACATATTCCATAAAACAAGGACTACATTTTCTTTACATACTAAACATAATATTTAAAAAGGAACTATTAAACAAAAACAATCTAGAGATATCTCATTTTCTAACAAGATGCATATGAGGAAGTCTATTCTTTATATTTTTAACTTTGTCCTGTTTTGTCAATACAACAATGCTTCTTCACTGTCATATATGCCTCCATCACCTTGCTCATTATTGTAATGAAATCAATAATTTTGAATTTCCCAAATTAAGCAACTCCACTGAATTATCAACTAAAACAAAAATTACACAAAGAAATGTTACTTCATTGTCATTGTCTCATTGATATATTGAGACAAGCTTTTTTAAGTATAAGTTTGCGCAGTATTCTGTTGAGTAAAACTTATAGATAATTGTTGAATGAACTTTGTCCAAATTAGTTTGTTGAGGAAAAGGGGCAACAAAGGGAGGAAGAAAGAATGAGGGTGGTAGGAAGCTGCTTCAAAAAGTTGTTGAATGAACTTTCTCTAAATTAGTAAGGTTTGCAAATACTACTACTATATATATTTGATGAAGACCATCACGAGGGTGTATACTTTCAAACGATGGGCAAACAAACAATATTTCTCGACTAGGTAATGTTCAAAGCCAAAACTGAAATAGACATAGGTACGCAATTGAGTACTAGAATTGCCACTGATGATTTGAGACATAACAAGTATAAAACTTACCAAAAGAGCACCAAAGTGCATATAAAACAAGCTAAAGCCTCTACATAACTAGTCTTTCTACATAACTATAAATGTCTTAGATGTAGCTACTCTTATTTCTAATTTTATCCACTTCTTTATCATGACATCATAACACCAGCATAAAAATTACCAAATGAGTGCCAAAGTGCACACAAAACAATTAATCAATGGGAAATAATTTTGATATATTATACAGAGAGATTAGTTGAAGTTCAATTACCATCTTCTTCCTCTTGCAGATAAGTTTATCCATTTTAAATTACAACGGGACTACCATTTTTAATTCGGATGCATATGCGGAACTCAATTGCAAGTGACCAGATTCTTAATAGCAGTCAAGATTAGGAGAATTTTTGTCTAATATGGTAGTTTGATGTCACTACAGGTCAGTGTTATGAGCTAGATAGTTATGTTTTTTGGGTGAGTTTCTGTACAGAACAACAAGTAAATGGGATATTCTCTCCCGAAATAAGATTCAGTTTTCTCTTCTTTCTCTTCATCCTCTTCTACTTGATATTACTAACATCTGGATTCTCTAACTTGTTGAATCTTGTATATTCTTCATGGTATCAGAGCAAGGAGCTGTAAAAATCACATGAACTACAATCTTGAATCTGGAAAAGTGAAAACTACATACAATCAGAATTAACGCTAAAGTGTGATTCTTGAGTCAAGAAGGAGTTGAAAGGATATTCAATTCTCTAGAAAAGTGAGAAGCAAAATGATAACTAATATTTTTGGTAACACTCGAGAAGAAGGAACTACCCAGGGAGTCCCCACTGGACCAGCCATGACACTCAGCTCAACACTTGCTTGAAAGTAGTAAGGACTGATAATGTTCTGATATGTCTAATAGTTTGGGCATCATACATCATAAATTTTTTTCTTACATACTAACAAAATGGAATAGCTGAAAGAAAGCACAGACATGTACTAGAATTCACAAGGGCAATTAGATTCCAATCAAACATACCTTTTAAATTTTGGGGTATCGTGTCAAAGCTGCAGTATACCTTATAAATAGGCTTCCATCTAATGTTCTTAAATGCTTATCTCCTTCTGAAAAAATGTATGGTAGGAAACTTTGTCGTATACACCTCAGAGTCTTAGGTTGCTTATGTCATGCTAAACTGATTCAAGAAACAGACAAGCTCATGCCTAGAACTAAGTTAGCCATTCACATGGGATATGTGCTTTATGATCCTACTAATCATGTGTTTTTGGTGAATAGGGATGTTACTTTTAGGAAAGGTGTTTTTCCCTTCAAGTCATCTTATTTTCAACCTAAACCAGCTCAAGTGTTAAGAACCTCAGTGTTCAGGACCTCAGGCATTAAAGGAGGGCCCTCCTTATACTAGTGTTACACAACAACTCACATATGAAGAAGGAAAAGTGTTTCCTCATATAACTTAGACAACAACATATTCAATATATTTACAATATATTTGGATGAATTTGCGTGAACAAAATATTATCACAAAATAAAACAGTTCCTGAAAGGTTATCAACAAGATATTTGGGTGAAACGAAGGGTGAAATAATCCTCTGTAATATACTTCTATTTGGAAAATTTTAACACCAATGCTAGGATCTTATAGGCTTAAGTTACCAAAATTCAAGAAAAAGGACATACAAGCACCCATGATGCCTTCCAGTTTGAACAAAATTATCCAAACGTAACGAGACTTTCAACATAACTATAAATGTCATTGATGTTGTTTTCCTTAGGAAGCCCCTTGATTTTTAAATCCCGCCAACTCTTTCTTGTGACATCATAACAGAAACAATGGAAAGCACCTGACCTTAAGTTCAGGAAAAATACAATCTCCCCATCAGTGGCCATGCAGGATGATATAAATATAGGTTTCATATCATTCCATATCAAGGGAACGCCAATGATTTGTCTCTTCCATTGTTTTCTTGGAGTCTGCTCTAAAATCCACATGTGGATGTATCCACTTAGCCTTCTTTCATAATGTATGACTGCTAATTTATCCTTCACCTCTATCAACTTGTGATAGTGCACCGACCCAAATGCTTTCCACATTGCAATAATTTCAAAATTTTCAGATTTAACATCAAATTGAACTATAGCACATTTGTAATCATTTATAACATACTGATAGATGAACTGATAGATAACTCCACTAATGCAAACACTGGGGTTACCAGACGGAACATAAGGGAATATGCTTTGAGTCTCTCTCCATGATTTGTCTATGTCTAAAGTGAAAATCCAGTATTTTATGTAAATTTCTTGAGCATGATATGTTGTCGAGACAACTTTATACTTGTTTTCTTTTGGCTCAAAACCTAATGAAATACACCAAGGAATACCTTTATTTAGGTCTGGCAGAAATCTTACTTCTTTTGTGCTGGGATTGAAAATTAGAGGAGATGATGATTTCCAACAACAAAATAAACCATTAAGGCATGAACTGAAACGAGAATATGTAGGGACACGATTGTAGATTTTATTAAATCTATCAACTTGAAGAAGGGAGGCAGAGGCTTTACCATTTTTCTTTTCCTCCGCGGTGTAATAAACTGCTTCTCCTTTCAGAAGGAATTTTGTCCCACTAGAACGACATCTATGGATATCCAAAAAATCTGATTCGTATAAAATCAAATTACAGAATGTGGAAATACACTTTAAACGCATTAACAACATGATAGGAAGCCATGAGAATATTTCAAACATTATTTCTTGAGGAATTGATGCATAATTCATTTTCTCGTCCATTGTTGAACGTTGAAGAGCGGCTCTTATTTCCTTTTGGTTTCTTTGCAGTACATTACAACTATGCTTCTTTTTTTTTAGTACATTAGATTGCCAAACAAAGTTGAACCTTTTTTATTGTTTTAAAACCCTAGACACAATATTGTTATTAAAAAAAGTTTTTTTTTTAAAAAAAACCCTAAGACCAATATTAGTGCAAAAAAATTGAACTTTTTTTTTTTGGTTTTAAAACACAATATTGCAAACAATGTTTGGAGTATGTTAACAAGTTTATGGGTATATATGGCAAAGAGTACACGTTTAATGACTTTAGGATTTTAGAGTACACGTCTAAAACCCTTCCATTATAGAGTGTATATTTATCAATTGATTTGTATTGGGGATTTAATGACTTAGGACTCTCTTTTTGCCTTTCCAAAAAAAAAAAATAGTACACGTTTTCTATATTAGAATTAAGAGAAAAGGGGAAAATTAGTAATATGTCTTTTTTGACCCTTTTAAAGCTTTACGAGACTTAGCAGTTTGCTGTGTAGAAAACAAGAAGCACCAAAAATGCAACCCAAGCACTGTAACGTGGATTAGAGGGGGAGATGATGTAGCGATGGAGCCTAATCAAGAGAAGGAAGAATGGAACTAGTAATACTATAGTGAGAGCGTTTATCATCCATCGAATACACTCACTTGAATGGCCACCCACCATCTTATAACTGAAAGACCAGATCAATGTGTCCAATAAACTTACGAGCACAATCCTTTTCCTTCAAATACTTGACTAAAATTGATACAAGTAACAAGGATGACAACTTCCTTCTTAATTTCGCATAAATGAAGATAACCAATGCCACCATCACAATGGACTTTTGAGATTCTTCGAGAAAATCAATAACTAAGAGTTTAAACTAAAGATTTAAGCATAGATACTCAACATCTCATACGATGTTAACAATTCCCGCCTGCTCGTTAGCAAGTGCCTCGGGCCCTACCTCTCTTTTCCAACAATCTCAGCCGAGTGCTTCGTTCCTCTCCTTTTAGGCTAGCTACTTTGTTCTAGCCTTTCTCTTTCTATTTTGATTCACTTTCGGCTTGAAATCTATTCATTTGAGCGCATCCCTCTCTACTTGACTTTTCAGACACATTCTCTTTCTCTTTTGAAACAAACTTAGTTCAAGCACTAGTCGATAGGCTAATCTCCAACTATATTTCTGAATGCACTTGACACCAAAATGAAGGTATCAGGGGAATGAAATGCAGATAAGAAGAAGAAAGAAGAAGAATTAACGGAAAGAGGAAGAACAGAGGAGAAATTTAGAGAGATTTAGAGAGGAAATGGAAATTATATTGAGCTATCACATTCAAATCATACCTTACAAGTATTACCCACTCCTATTAATACTACTTAATCAAAATTAAAGGAAAATACAATGAACAATAGAAACGGATATAGTAACTGATTCTAACTACTTTTCCCTCCAAAATAGTGATCATGCCAATGGTGTGTGACTCTTCAGCTCAGCAATGATGTGGTATCTGCCATGTGACTGAAGCATTACGTGGCTCTTGATCCCAAATTGGTATTAATACCCCCCTGTGAAATAATACCCTTGTCCAAAAGGGTGATATAAGGAAACCTAGTCTGCAATGTAAAAGCCAATTCCCAAGTTGCATAAGATTGATCATGGCAAGACCACTGAATAAGCCACTGAGCAACCGCTTTATTACCACGCTTCACCATTTGCGCTCCAAGATGTATTCAGGCTTCGGGCAATGAGGACTAGAAAAGTCAATAATTGGAGGATGTACTATAGTATTGGGAAGCTCATGAAAAAATTTAAGCTAAGAAATATGAAAGGTAGGATGGATTTGCACCTCAGGAGGGAGGAGGAGTTTGTAAGCCACAACATCAATCTTCTCCACAATGGGATATGGACCAAAATATCTAGAAGTGATATGGAAAAATAGACAAGGAAGATTGTCTATAAGGTTGAAGTGTAACATAAACCCAATCACCAACCTGGAAATGCCTATCAGACCTATGAGTATTGGCATGTGCACGCATCATTTGTTGGGCTCGATGCAAATGAAACTTAGCCAACTCGAGTTTAAACTATCTGCTTAACATAAAATCCTCAACAGCATCAGACGCTGAGTCACTAGGCAAGTACGGAAGATGTGAGGGAGGAGGGTAGCCATATAACAACTCAAAAGGAGAATTTTGAATAGCAAAATATGAGTTAGAGTTGTACCACCATTCAGCTAAGGCTAGATAAGAAACCAATCAGCAGGAGCATCAATACAAAAACATTTGAGATAGGTTTCAAGACACCTATTCATAACCTCAGTTTGTCCATCAGTCAGAGGCTGGTAAGCTGTAGAAGTCTGCAAGGACACCCCATGAGCATTTAAAAATGCCTTTCAAAAGTTGCTAATGAATATACGATCCCTATCACTAGTTATAGTTGCAGGAAAGCCATGCAACTTGAAAATGTTATCCAAAAAGAAAGGAACAAGAGATTGTGCACTATAGGGATGTGATAAGGCAATGAAATGACCAGCTTTGGTTAATCTATCAACTATTTCCCAAATAACAGTTTTGCCTTTAGATCTAGGAAGTCCTTCAATAAAGTCCATACATATATCCGTCCAAGGCAAAGTAGGTATAGGCAAGGGCTAGAAGAGACTAGGATAAGCTGATGTATCACACTTGTTCCTTTGGCACACAACACACTTGTGCACAAAAATAGCTTTATCGGATCAAATACCCTTCCAATAGAAATAGGCCATGACCTTCCTAGTAGTGGCATCAATACCTGAATGCCCACCAGTAGGAGTAGAATGACATAGTAATAAGATTTTGGTTCTAAGGGAAACATCAACTCAAACAACTAATTTCCCATTTCTTCTCAATTGTGCATTAAGCCAAGTGAAATGCTTACGAGGTTGCATCTGCAAGGATTAAATAAGGACTTGTAATGTAGGATCCGTAGTCCAACTAGCTTTGATCTCATCCCATGAATCAGCTTGGACTAAAGACACCATCATGGACATAAGTTCTGCACCTTGGATCCTAGACAAAGCATCCGCAACCAGGTTTTCCTTACCCCTTTTATACTGAATTTCAAAGTCAAAAGGCAATAGTTTAGCCAACCACCTAATCTGAGAATCTGTATGTAGCTTTTGCTCCAATAGATACTTCAAGGCTTTGTGATCAGTTTTAACAATGAAGTGTTGACCAAGTAAGTAGTGGGCCCATTAGGTGAAAGTAAATACCAAGGCCAATAATTCCTTCTCATACACAGATAAAGCAACATGGCATGTAGATAAACCCTTGCTAATGAAAGCAATAGGATGGTCTTGTTGCATATGGATAGCTCCAATGCCAGTACCACTGGCATCTGTTTCAACAACAAATGGAATAGAATAATCAGGTAGAGCAAGAATAGGTGCATTAACCAATGCTGATTTCAACTCCATAAAAGCTTGAAAAGCACTATCCGACCATATGAAATTGTCCTTTTTCAGCAACTCAGTGAGGGGACGCTAATGAATCCATATCCCTGAATAAACTTTCTGTAATACCCTGCCAGACCTAAGAAACCCCTCAATTGTTTGAGGGTACTAGGAGCAAGCCAACTCTGAACAGCCTGGATCTTCCTTTGATCAGTGGAAACCTCTTCATAGGATATAAAATGCCCCAAGTATTCGACCTTTGAAACCCCAAACACACACTTTGACTGCTTTGCCAACAACTGATGGTGGATCATAAGGTCAAAAACTGACTTCAAATGGTTAACATGATCCTATAATGACCTGCTATAAATCAAAATATCATCAAAAAATACTAATACAAATTTCCTTAAATTCTGCTGGAAAATGTGATTCATTAAACATTGGAATGTAGAAGGTGCATTAGTTAAGCCAAAAGGCATAACTAAGAACTCATAGTGACCCAAATGAGTTTCGAAAGCCGTTTTAGGTACATCATCAGCTACCATCCTAATCTGGGGATAACCAGATCTCAGATCCACCTTGGAAAATACTCTTGCTCTTGTCAGCTCATCCAAAAGATCATCAATAATAGGGATAGAAAACTTATCCTTTATTGTGCACTGATTAAGCTCTCTATAGCCTACACATAATCTCCATGTTCCATCCTTTTTTCCCACAACCACCACTGGACAAGAGAAGGGGATGTTACTATATTGAATAACACCTTGTTGGAGCATGTCACTGGCCAACTTCTCTATAGTATCCTTCTTCATAGATGAGTATCTGTAAGGTCTGATATTGACAGGTTTGGCTCCATTTTGTAGAGGAATCTTATGATCAAATGGACCCCTTGGAGGAGGTAAGGCTATAGGTTCAGAAAATATCTTATAATATTGATTAAGTAAAACAACAATTTCAGGTGCTATGGTTTCCTCCCTCGATAACTGTAGGGCAAAATTCTGTCCCGCAGAGCCTTCCTCATTCATAATTGGCAACATGTGTAACATGAATAATTCAACCTCATCTCCTGATAACTTGTTCACAGCTTTGGAACTGGCCAACCTACAATCTTCATGCACCCCCTTAAGTATATGTTTCTTCCCTTGGTGATTGAAGGACATAGTAAGTTCTATAAAATCCATGGTCACTGGACCCAATGTCTTCATCCATAAAGCTCCTAGAACAATATCATATCTACCAATAGGGAACACTATTAAATCCGACTGATTAGTAGTGCCCTACAACATCCACCCAAAGTTCTTAACTACTCCAGTTGTGGTCTCCTTAGCATTGTTACCAAGACTCACATAGCTCGTGGGAGTAGGAACAACAGTGCATCCCAACCTTTTCACACAATATTTATCAATAAAATTGTGTGTACTACCTCCATCAAGTAATATCTGAACTGGTCTTTAACCACTGTATCCCTTCACATGAATGGTTTTAGCACCCTGAATTCTAGCAAGAGCACACAATGAAATCAAAGAAATAGCATCATCGACTATGATTTCACCTTCCACATACGTGTTATCATTAACTGGAGATTCCAGTTCAGGTTCTAGATCTTCTAACTCGATACTATCCATCTCTAACACAAATAACTATTTAGGGGGATTACATTTATGACCAATGGTGTACTTCTCATCACAAAAGTAGCACAACCCCTGAGCCCTTTTTGCCTGCATTTCAGTTGGGGAGATAGTTCTCCTAGGTCTTCCTTCAGTAGAAAATGATGAAGTAAATCGAGTCCCCTGATTATAATTGGTAGGTTGTGACCTTGCAACAAGTGTCTCCTGATGTTGCTTCCTAACAACTCCTCCTTGTATTCCAGATGCTCTTTGAGATCTAGCATTAGCTAGCTGAGTAGCTTCTGTTAGTCTAGCCAACCTAAACATCTTAGACAAGGTTTGTGGTTTATGCATCAGGATAGTCCCTACCAATTCATCCTTCAATCCACCTAAGAAATAGGAAATGGCTTGAGATTACATTGTGTCAAAAGCCTACTAAATGCAAATTGAAATTCCCTTACTGTTCCAGTTTGTCTTAGTTGCTTAAGTTCAAGCATTGGATCAGCAAAATAATCCCCAAAAGTTTCAGTTATTGCCCTCAAGTACTCATCCCAACCAGGTACATTAGGTGGATCTCTACATCGCAAGTAACCTTGGTGCCAAGCTAAAGCCTCATCTTCCAATTTCATTGCTACCAGCCTTATCCTATGATTTACTGGAGTTTCATCTATAGAAAAATACTGATCTATCTGATACAACCACATTTTTAGATTTTCTCCATTGAAACGAGGAAAAAGTAAATTATGATTACGATTATTACCAGCATGAAATGGATTAGGGCCCAAAATTCCATGACCAATAGTTGATGGTGGTTCAGTTGAACTCGAAGCCGCACCCCTCTCCTTGGCTTGCTGGTGCAGTCGCATCCCATCAACATAGTCCTTCAATGATTGGACTAATTGCATCACCTCTACTTGTCTACGATCCATGTCCAGTCTTAATTCCTGATGTCGCTCATCCATAACAGAGCGTAGATCCAATTGTTGAGCTGCCGAATCCTCAAATTGCTCCTAGACATTATATTCAGTTGCTTCAGGAACTATTTCAGTAGTTTTTTGTGGTCCCATAGCTTGAAGATTAACCTAGCTCTAATACCAATTGATACCAAAATAAAGGTATCAAGGGAATGAAATGCAGATAAGAAGAAGAAAGAAGAAGAATTAACAGAAAGAGGAAGAACATAGGAGAAATTGAGAGAGAATTAGAGAGGAAATGAAAATTATATTGAGCTATCACATTCAAATCATACCTTACAAGTATTATCCACTCCTATTAATACTACTTAATCAGAATTAAAGGAAAATATAATGAGCAGTAGAAATGGACATAGTAACTGGTTCTAACTACTTTTCCCGCCAAAATAGTGATCATGCCAATGGTGTGTGACTCTCTAGCTCAGCAATGATGTGGCATCTGCCATGTGTCTGAAGTATTACGTGGCTCTTGATCCCAAATTGGTATGAGCACTCCTAGAAAGGGAAGCCCAGGTTCGAGCCCAGCTCATGGATAGGCCTTTGATCAACTTCGAATTTCCAACAGAGTAAAAATCAAGGATTATAGGAAGACCCACGACTATGTTCTATATCTGTTAAAATTGCTGTCATCTGTTAAAAGCAACTAACACCAAGTTTGAGGGTAAAAAAGACTTATTACTAATTTTCCGCTCCTAATACTAGTTTGAGGGTACAAAACGTCTAT
Source organism: Solanum appendiculatum (assembly GCA_018342035.1). Lineage (NCBI taxonomy): Eukaryota > Viridiplantae > Streptophyta > Magnoliopsida > Solanales > Solanaceae > Solanum > Solanum appendiculatum. The sequence continues at coordinate 97,770 of JAGDQO010002106.1, forward strand.
TAATTTGTTTTGGATACATAAAAAAAAAGTCCTAAAGTCATTAAAAAAGGGCGTACAAATCAACTCATAAATATCAGCTCTATAAGGAAGGGTTTTAGACCTTAAAAAAAAGCGTCCAAACTTGTGTAGAAGAAGATGAATCCATCAATTACCGAAGAAATAGTCTTTCAGATTTTCACATGGCTTCCTGCCAAATCTATAATGCGTTTCAAGTGGATTACTGAATTCCTTAATTCTCTTGTTTCTCAATCATATTTTAAGGATATCCATACATCTCACTCTATGATCCGTAAGAGTGGAATAAAATACTTTTTGGGCGGAAGGGAATTTTATTGCACTGCTTATCAGCAAAAGGAAGATGAAAAAATCTCCGCTTCCAGCCTTGTTCAAATTCAGAGTTTTGATGAACTCCCCTTCTATATCCCGGTAGGTTATGGTGTCAGTTGCGTTAACGATTTATTTTGCATTCCGAAACCTTCTGCAATTTTAAACCCCAGTATAGGAGAAGTAAGATATCTTCCCAAACTAAATGATGATGGGTCTTTCCTTTACTATTGGTTAGGTTTTGAGCCAGAAGAAAACAAGTACAAAGTTCTTTTGACACATGATGATAGCGGATGGTACATAAAGCGGTGTGTTTTCACATTAAGCATAAACAAATCATGGAGAAAGACTCAAAGGATTTGCAGATCTGTTATGTTCAAGCCCGGGATTTGCATCAATGGAGTTATCTATAGGTTTGTTTTCCGTGACGGACTTGCTATAGATGCATTTGATCTTAAAACGGAAAGTTTCAAACTTATTGTATTGAAGAATGCATCTATGTGGTGGTTTTACGAGTTGATAGAGGTGAAGGGTCAACTAGCAATCATTAATTATGAAAAAAGGTCAAGTGAATATATCCACTTGCGGGTTGTATGACATATTCAGAGAGAAGAAGAATGGGAGAGTCATATCATTCACTTTCCTTCAATGTGGAAGCACATACTACCAAAAGTCATACCCGTCGTCATATTATCGGGCATGTCTTGTGATAGGCAGATTTTATTCATCCTCAACTTAGAGTCAGGCGCTTTATGCTCGTGTTATGATATCACAAGACAGAGTTGGAGAAAATTAGAAATAAAGGGGCTTCCTACGAACCACCGCATCAGTGCCATTTATAGTTATGTAGAAAGACTAGTTATGTAGAAATTAAGTCTCTTTCCATTTTAGAATTATTTTTTTTGCAATTCGCATGTTATTTTTATTGCATCTGGTTATTAAGCATCATTTAATGTCAAATTAGTATCTAAATAAAAGTATATGCCACTACAAATTTATTTACTGAGGATGATTTTATTGTTATGTTTTATTAATGTCAACCCCCAGCCCTCCAAGTTAGACTTGTGGATTTTAAAGTAGAAACATATCATTCATTTTCCTTCAATATGGAACGACATAATGTCTTAGGACCTATGTCATCTTGCAATTTTCAGTTGCATTCTCGTTTTTAACTTGCAATTTCAGTCCAAATTCTTTTGATTGCACCTCATTAGTAGCAACTTACTGATTATTGCAAACACCTGAAGCATTCACAATTTTTGCTACTATCTCTCTAGGTTTAGGACATAGAGCAAACTCTCGATCATCTGAAATCTCTAAAACACCTATTTCCAGCAGCTGTTTGATGACCAATATTACCTGTATAAACATCCATTTAGCTGCATGATTTTACTCAGAAGTGGCAGCAACCAATTCTAATCTAAAGCAGTAGCATTACTGTCACGACCCAAGCCTAGGGCCTAGATGTGACCGGCGAATGGGGAACCCGAAGGAACCCCAAACAAGCCTCATAGCGTATCATTACACATCCTTGGTCGCGGAAGCAATTAAATGACCATAAGCGATAAGCATAATCAAGGGGGAAATCGGGACTAAGGGAGCAAGAAAAAAAATGATACATAAATACCATAGATGAGTCAAGTTCAAGCATAATACACAACTTGTCCAACACCACCTCTAAACATGAGTACTTAGCGGGGGCCAAGACAAACTACCGGGCTCACCCTCATAGTCAAAACATAACTAGAAAGGAAAAGTTTTATACATAGCAAAAGATCATGAGCAACGTCCCCGAAATGGAGGACTCACCAATAACCACTATAGAAAATCTTACTAGCCACGCGGAGGAGGATGGTCAAGCGGTGCTCCGGTCCCTACATGGTGACATCATGTAGGCATAGAGTATGCGTTAGTACATTTGAATGTACTAAGTATATGGGATGCAATGCAATGCTACATTAGATGGACATCATAGGAAAAATGCGTAATCATACCCAATAGATAGCATATTAATGAAATGATATGTATAATGATGCTTACATAAAAATCATATTTAGTGGGACGTAGTACATGTGTGGCGAGTGACCATCAATATAGTATTTCCAAGGCCTACCACCCCCTTGGAGAGGCGAAAGAGGTACAAACCCCTCAATATGGTTACACGGGCCTACCACCCCCCGAGCTAGGGACCAAGGTACAAACCCCTCGATATGGTTATACGGGCCTACTACCCCCCGTACTAGGCAACCAAGGTACAACCCCTCGATACGGTTATACGGGCCTACTACCCCCCGTACTAGGCAACCAAGGTACCAACCCCTCGATACGGTTATACGGGCCTACTACCCCCCGTACTAGGCTTGGTCGACTCACAACACTTATTTAGGGAAAATCATATACATGTGTCCATTTCATCATCATTTCAGTAATTACATAACCATCCGACTCATAGGACGTACCTTGGACCTTCCCTTTCCTAAGAATTCTATAAATGGGCATTTTATCAAACACAAGGTGGGCAATTGTTCATGTAAATGAAATCATGTATTTCAAGAATACTAAGTCCAACCAATTCCAAAATCCATATAAATCAGCCCACCAACAACATACATATATATATCAACCTTCATAATTTGATCATGGAAGCATGTAAACCATAAACATCACATAATAATTCCATTTCATGATAATATGCAAAATGGACCATAATAGGGTGTGTAGTAGTAATTCCATAATTCAAGAGTTCATAAATAATCATAAGGACCCATAAACTTGGAGAGAAATAGAGGATAAATGGTTGGACTTGTGGAAAGGAAGGTTTCCATAATCAAACCCACATATCTCAACTTTGGAGAGTCCTTGATGAAGATTGGAATGGAGAATCGAAGCTTGAGATTGAGTCTTGAATCCGGAATTAGAGCTTGAGATGTTTGAATTTGGTTGAAGATCTTGGTGGAATTTTTGGAGAGGGCTTAGAGAGTGTTTTTGGAGTTTTAGAAAATGACTAAGTATGGGACATATCCCCTTTTTATAAAAAATGACTCCAACCCGCCTAAAAAAACTGCTCACTGGAATTTGCAAATCTGCACAGACAGGTTTTACGAAAATGGTCATAACTCCCTCATCCTAACTCGGACTAAGGTGAAACCAAGTGCGTTGGAAAGCTAACTCAAAGAGATTTAATTTTATAGGTTGCAGCCCTTCCAGTTCCTTGTGTGCTAAGAGATATGCCCCTTTAAAGTTGACCCTCCAAATCGCAATTTTTGCGATTTTCGAATTTTGATACGGTTGCTCTAAAATTCGGGTTAGACCCATTTCCCACTCAATTTGACCCCACAAATAAGAATATGAAGTCGAATTTCCGAAATCATGCACGGATTTTGAGATATATGGAAATTACAATTATAGGTGTTTCCGAAGCACATTTTCGGGCATTTTTGGGGTCGTTTCAATTACTTTGATCGACACCTAAAACCCTTCTTTTTTCATTTAATATTTCCCTCGCATCACCTTGATATTTTTCAATATCGCTAGTACCTTTCAAAGTAGCTTTAATAGTATCATCAGTTTGTTTGTCAATTAAGATCAAACGGCAGCTAAAGAGGCTTGTTAGTTCACCCTACTAAAGAGGCTTACTTAGATAGGAAGAATTCATATAGTGTTTTTTTCGTCTCTATTGGAATTTGTACTTGAAACCTCATGGTTCTTGTTTCTCTTCACTGATCACTAGGCCACATTGTTGAACATGAAGTACATTTCCGGTGCATATTGAGCTTGAAATAGGGAGGCAAATATGTCCATTCATTATAGGGTTATATATATACCAGAACATGAGAAATTATATTTTCTTGTCTAATTTTATTGCATTTGCATAGGCGAATTCAGCCTCAGGGATAGCATTGAGTGATGAATGCAAGCTGAAATTTTCGGAGTTGAAAACGAAAAGGATCCACAGATATATAGTGTTCAAGATTGATAATTCAATGCATCAAGTTGTGGTTGAGCAAGTTGGGAGACATGATGAGACTCGTGAAGATTTTGCCAATGAGTCACCTGATTGCGTAAATAATTTTTTTTTCATTATCAGTACTGTACAGAACTTAAGCTCTAATTTGTTTAAGGAGCTAACTAAAGCATGTTTAATTTTTACCTGGTTGGATTGTAGAGGCCTTTATCATGTGTTATTTCTTTGACTATGGTGTTCAATTTTGTCTATGTAGGCTACTAATATGATGATCTTGTGACAAGTTAAGCCTCAATGTTCATTTGAATTTTGAACCTACTACATTACCCTATGTTTATCAATGGACTCTGTTTCTCATTCTCTAAAAGGCAACGTACTCTTTACTTGATTATTAAACTAGATTTCTCTTTTGCCCCAATTTTAGATAAAGTAATGATACTCTAATTGACATACTCAATCAGATGAAGTCTTAATTTTATTTTAAATACTTCTACTACTTTTAAATAATTTTGATAATTTGTGTATCCGTTCTTACAGATAAACAGAATAGGCAGTGGCACTTTGCGTGCCCACTCGAAAGGAAGTACTCAGAAAAATGACATATGAAGAAAAATCATTTACAGGAACTGCAAAATTTGCATCAACAGAAGAAGAAGAGACGTGCAAGAGAGGAATTTTCCACCGTCCTATTGAATGCCCAATTCAAACGCTTGGCCTTACGAAGCATTCCTTGGCTTACCTCGACAAAATTTGACTCGGAGTATCGAATGCATATCTGAGATCTAAGTGCTTTGTGTATAAAGGGTTGTTTGGTAGAGTGTATTAGAAAAAACAATGCATGTATTAGCTTTGTGTATTATTAGTATCTTGTTTGGTATATTTTTTCTACCTATGTAAAAGTAATGCTTGAATTAGTTATACAGTCTATTGTATATTGAGGTGTGTATTACTAATATCATAGATATACATGTATTAATAATACTAAGAGTTTCAATACATGCATTAGATTGATTAGTGACATAACTACCCCACAAATCCCTCTCAAGATATTTTTCATTTTCCAAAGCTAAAGAGTGTAGAGGGTATTTTGTAAACAAATATTTGTTATAAAAGTTGTGCAATGCATTTTATTTTTAATAATATATCAAACCAAACATTACATAAGCAATAATCTCAGGATAACTAATGCATGCATTACTAATGCACTTTATTCAGCATTACTCTTATACACGTTAGCAAACGCCCCCTAAATAATGTGGATATATTGGGATGCGGGAGTGGCTGGGGGAGTGGTGGTTGTTGTTTTTTCACTCAAAGGTTGTCCACTGCGTTTGTGGACCCAAGTCTCATGAGCCGCCACTTCATCATATCACTTAGCCTTAGTAGGAAGATTCTAGAGCTATGGAGACATTCTTAAGTTTAAGGAAAAATTGGTGTTTGATTAAGAAAAGAGAGGAAGAAAGTTTGTAGCAGAGAGAACTATCAAATGCCAATTAACAAAGAAACAATACTTAAATACTTCCTCCATCCACTTTTACTTGTTTATTATATCAAAAATAGATGTTCATTTTTACTTGTCCAATTTAGAAAATCAAGTGATAATTCACAATTTTATACTTATTTTACCCTTTTCTAAAACGGGACAACCTCGACACATGACTTTAACAAGTGAAACTCCAACATAATGTATTACAGGTAGAGTTTCAAGTTTCAAATAGTAAGTTCAAACTCTAGAAGAAGTTCATGGAGTTTGGTATCTTTATTGATTCAGACTCTATGAAAAATTCATGGAGCTTTAACTCCAATAATTTGTCATGTTTGTAATATTGGAGTGAAATGACATTTTTCTAAGCACCATGAGTGAAATAATGTTACATAATTAGTTTTCTTAGTTACCAAAATTATGTCAAAATTTTTATTTCACTCATGATACCTCATGATAAATATATAGGATTTGAAATGTGGTACTATGAGTGAAATATTATTAAAGGATTATTTCACTCGTTGTACCTGAACTCGATTACACTTTCCTAGAATTTCAACTTATATAAGTGAAACTCCAAGATTGTGCAATGGAGTTTGAATTTACCATTGAACTTCAGGACATTTTCCAAACTCCAACACACTGTGTTAGAGTGTGTCGATGATCCTACCAATACACTTTGGATTTTGTGTACTGATACTATACTTATTTTTTCTTTGCTGAGTACATGACATATTTCGGTGGCCGCTACGCGACCTCAATTGTGACTAGCATTTCCTGAATCCAAAGGTGAGATGCTTCTTTCGGGCTGCTATGGGTTAATTTCTCTTTTCCCTCTGGTTCATTTTTTGGATTTAGACTCTTTTTGTTTTGGGGTTGCATCCTCATAGCCTAGACTACGTAGATGTTTGGTACATGACTTTCAGGTTCTAGGGGGTTATTCAGTAGATATTTAATGATAATGGTTTTAGTTATGAAACTTGTTTTTAATTGTTGGAAATTGAACTTCTGGTTGTTTAGCTGATTGCATGTTTGATATATAGTTAGTGCTCCCACCGGGGTTTAGTGTGTTTGGGTCCTTTCACGGCGGGTTGGGTTGTGACAAAGTTGGTATCAGAGCTCTGGGTTTGTTGATCTTTTTGTACCAAAACAAGTCAAGTAGAGTCTTGTGGAACAATACAGAGACATCTATACTTTTCTTTCGGAGGCTACAGAACTTTAATAAATTTTCTATTTTTTCATTCCTTCGTGTTATAACTTGATTCCAATTGGTATCTGGCGATTCAAATTAGTATCTCACTCCCTGAATTCTTTGTCCACAGATGGTTGACACCAGACGGAATGGAGTGAGAGTACCAGCTCCAGCTGCAGAACCGGCAGTGCGATGGTAAGGAAGGGGTGGTAGGTGTTGTGGGAGGGAAACACCCGCTAGGTGGAGATCAGGCGGTGACTGGGCCATGGCCAGTGACCCCTCCCCCACCCTAGGTTCATGTTGAGAAGGATATAGATGTAGAGTTTGAGGAGGGTGTTGAACCCGAGATGGTAACACAGGTTGGAGGGTGTAAGGCCTTCCCCCTATGACTTTTGAGGTTGTTCAGCAAGTGATGGCCTTCCTGAGTGGGATAGCAGGTATTGGAGCCATCTTATTGTGCTAGATACTCAGGCTTCTGGTGCTCATCACGTTGCTACCACCGCTTTTAGGAAGGATGAAGCTTCGGGTACAGATGCGCTCTTCCATACCATACTAGGCCCTATCATGATTGAGACTGAGTATGATTTGTTGACTATGTTTCTAAAGTTGAACCCTTTGTCATTTCATGGTACACATAATGAGGATGCTTATGAGTTCATCTTCGATTGTTACGACAGGTTGCATAAGTTGGGTAATGTGTAGTAGCATGGAGTGGAGTTTGTTACTTTTCAGCTACGGGGAGATGCTAAACAGTGATGGAGGGCTCATGTGAAGTGTCATTCGTCTATTTTGCCTTTGCTTACTTGGCCCAGTTTCATGCCCTGTTTCTAGATAAGTATGTGCTTTGTACTCTTAGGGATTGCAAAAAGGATGAGATTTTGGCACTTGAGTAGGGTAGCATGTCTGTTGCAACCTATGTGGCTAAATTCCATGCCTTATCCCGTTATGCTACCCAACTTTTAAGTACTGAGCAGGAGAAAATCCATTTGTATGTGAAAGGTTTGAACACTGAGTTACATGTTTTATCAATGCATATGACTTTCGGAGGGTAAAACTTTAATAAGCTAACTGATTATGTGAAGAAATTGGGGGGGGGGGAGGGTCAGAGAAGTTGGGCAGGCTAATGTGTTGACCAAGAAATCCAAGTGTTTGGGTAGTTTCAGTGGCTCTTATTCTAGAGGTCCCATTCAGTAGGTGTATTTGGTCCGTCCTATTTAGTCAGCCCTACCGACTTCTACAGGTGGCCATTCTGGGGTTATTCAATAGTATTTGTCTCCTAGCAGCCAAGGAGCTTCTTATTCTTCTATCAGCAGGTCATCTCTTTATAGAGGTTGCTTCAACTATGGTAATTATGGTAACTTTAAGAGATAATGCCCTTTTAAACTAATGGGTAACCTAGTGCAGCAGCAGGCTAGAGTTGTAGTTCTAATAGGCAGGAATGGCAACGACATGGGACACCCTCAGGGTAGTCAAGGTAATAACCAAGAAGGTCGTGAGGGTAGAGAAAATGGTAATACGAGGAGGGGATGGGCGCATCCAGATGTAGGTATCACTAGAACTGAGGATAGAGCTCAATTTTATGCCTTCCCAGGCAGGTCTGGGTTGAGTTGTTGTTCATAGGTATTATTCTCCTCTGTGACCGCATGGGTTCTATTTTATTTGATCAGGGATCCACGTATTCTTATATATCTGTTAAATTTATCATGGGTCTTCATCTGATTTGTGATACTCTTCATAACCCCATTCATGTTTCCACCCCAATTAGGGAGTTTGTAGTAGTGACCCATGTGTATCGTTCTTGCTCAATGGTGTTTGAGGGTCTTCGTACTTAGGTAGATTTGGTTACTTTAGATATGTTACATTTTGATATGATTTTGGGTATGACTTGGTTGTCTCTTATTTCATGATGTATTGCATTATAATTCTAAGACAGTAACTTTAGAGATTCCAGATAGGGATAGACTAGAGTGGGAAGGTGTAGAGATTCCAGGTAGGGATAGACTAGAGTGGGAAGGTGTGTACATACCTAATCCAGTAAAAGATCATATCTTTTATAAGGGCTGGAAAGCTAGTGGGGACAGGTTATTTAGCCTACTTAGCTCACCTTTGGGATGTTAGTGCGGAGTTCCCTTTTATCGAATCATCTCAACAGTATCAGACTTTCTAGAGGTATTCCCTACGGACCTGCCTGGTATGCTTTTGGATAGGGATATTGACTTTTGTCATCCAATCTCTATTCCTTCTTATCATATTTCCCTAGCTGAGTTTAGAGAACTCAAGAATCAACTTCAAGAGCTTCCACATAAGGGGTTTTTTCGTCCTAGTACATGGCCTTGGGGTGCTTCGAAGTTGCTTATCCAAAAAAAAATGGCCAAAAGCCCCCCCCCCCAATCTATTGTCGGATTTCCAACTACACACTCATACATCATGGGAGTTCTATTATCCCCATGAACTACTTTAAAAGAAAATAAATTTCACCCTAAATGGACATAGACACTCAGGTATATTGTGGTGTAACACACGCACATGCCATGTCAGCGTCATGTCAATGCCACATAATAAATTAATTATTTTCCCTACTTTTTTTCCTTTTATTATATGCCCAGTACAAATCCTCCATTATCACCAAAAACATCACCATTATCAAACCCACTTCTCATCTGTTGACATTTCGGCAAGAGAAAAGACGATGAACTTTTTCGACTAGTAAAAGCTTCTATGGCCAGTATCTTCATCATATTCCTCACAATTTCTCTAAATCCCATTGCTACACATTTTACTCAGGTTGAGGGGCGTCTTCTGAAAGAATATACCAACAGTGGTATATGGACATGCCATAAATTTTCAATTCAATTTCTTTGGTTTCTTAATGTTGGTGAAAATAGTAAACCAAATTAAAATATTGAAATTAATCCAACTGAAAAAATTATGACCCAGTTGAATTTTTTATGCTCATTTCAAAGATATCCAATTTGTGATTAAATTCAAGAATGTGGTGTTAGAGTCAACATTCTAGAGAAGAGCTTGCGAAGGTGTTGAAAATAAAATTTTGTTTTAGTTTGATATGAATTCCGATAAAAAAATTGATTTGTTTAATTTTTTATTTTGCTATTTTGATAGGGGAGTGATAACTAAATTTATTTAAAGGTGCTTTGATTATGGGTAAGAGAGGGTTAATATGTGAAATTCCTAAAGAAATTTATAGAGATTTGTGATGAAAAATAAAAATGAAGAAGAAGAAGAAAAAGAAGAAGAAGAAGGAGAAGCAGAAGAAGAGGAAGAAGAAGAAGCAGAATAAGAAGACGAAGAAGCAAAGGAAGAAGAAGAAGGAGAAGGAGAAGGAGAAGAAGAAGAAGAAGGAGCAGAAGAAGAAGAAGAATAAGAAGAAAGAAGGAGAAGAAGCAGAGGAAGAAGAAAGAAGAAGAAGGAGAAGAAAGAAGAAGAAGGAGAGGAAGAAAGAGGAGGAGGAGGAGAAGAAGAAGAAGGAGAAAGAGAAGAAGAAGAAGAAGAGGAGCAGAAAGAGGAAGAGGAAGAAGGAGAAGGAGAAGCAGAAGCAGGAGAAGAAGGACAAGAAGGAGAAGGAGAACAAGGAGGAGAAGAAGGAGGAAAAGAAGAAGGAGAAGGAGAACAAGGAGGAGGAGGAGGAGGAGGAAGAGGAGAAGGAGAAGGAAGAAGAAGAAGAAGATGAGGAGGAGGAAGAGGAAGAGGAGGAAGAAGAAGGAGAAGGAGAAGGAGGAGGAGGAGGAAGAAGGAAGAAGGAAGAAGGAGAAGAAGGAGAAGCAGAAGCAGAAGCAGAAGGAGAAGGAGAAGAAGGAGAAGAAGAAGAAGTGTAGGGTGGGGGTGTGAAGAAGAAGAAGTGTGGAGGTGAGTGGGCTAAAAATAAAAATAAAAGCAGCATACTCACTCTTTTTTCACTCTCTTTGAGAGAGTAAATGCACTTTCTTAGCCAACTCACAATTAAGAGTTTATTTATTTTCTTTTAAAATAATTGAGGGGGTAATATGACCCCCGTAAAATATAGATGTGTAGTTGAGAATTCGGTAATATGTTGAGTGGGCATCTGACTATTTTCTTTGAAAATAAAATGGCAGTATGAGGATGTATATAATCTACAGGAGTTTGAACAAGGTTACTATTCGAAATAAGTATCATTTACCACGCATAAATGATTTATTTGACCAGTTGCAAGGTGTTTTGGTGTTTCCCAAGATAGGCTTGAGTATGTACCTACTATGGTATTCAAGACTCGGCATGGCCATTATGAGTTTTTGGTGATGCCATTTGGGTTAACCAATGTGCCTATGGCCTTCATGAGTTTGATGAATGGTATTTTAAGTTATTTTCAGATTCATTTGTAATAGTGTTTATAGATGATATTTATATCTATTCCAAGAGTAAGGAGGGCAAGCTGACCACCTTCGCATTATTCTAGGTATCCTGGGAAAACATAAATGGTATGCCAAGTTTTCCAAATGTCAATTTTGGTTGTCTTTAGTTGCTTTCTTAGAGCATGTGGTTTCAGAAAGAAAAAAAAGGGTGATGCTAGATCCCCCAAAGATTATAGCTATAGACATTTTGTTTGAGCTTTTCTCTATTTTTTTTATAGCTATAGGCATTTTATTTAAATCCAGATACAAAATTACTAAATATTGTATAGTTTTCAAATGTTGGCCAACACTTAATAGCTATTGTGTTTATTTATCAATTTCATCCAAAAATATTCGAGCTACCCATGTAATTAGTTGGACTTGTAATGTGAAAAGGATGAAAAGGCTTACTGTCGTTGTGTCTCCTCTTCCTCCTCTTATAGGTATAAGCATAGCAATAGATCTTTTTAAAGTTTTTATTTAAAACATAGTTAATACTTTTAATATAATTAAATTTAACTAGATAATCCAGATTAGATGATATAAAACCTGTAACACATGTTGCTATTTCGGAACCTAGATTTTTAGATCACTCTCCCCTGAAGATTATAATTGCGGCTTAAAGTGGAAAACTTGCTATACCATTCAGATTTTTAAATTGCATTCTTGATCATGAGAACTTCCAAACTTGTATTGCACAGTGTTGGTACTCCCAAAACTACATTAGTTGCTCGACAAGCTTACAAGGAACATTGCTTCAGAAACAAAACAAGATGAAATAGTTGATGAAATGATTATTATAAATGGCTTTTGGGAAAATCTGCTTCTAGATTACTGAAATTTATCAATCCTAATTTTATCAAGGAAGGGCATGCATTGACTAGAGAACAACAAAGGGAGCTCAACAAATCTATCACTATGGAAGAGGTATTCTTAGCCCTTATAGAGAATGATGATTCTAAAGTACCTATATGTGATGGCCTAAATATTTTTTTTCTTTAATAGAGCATGGTTATTGATTGATGTGGGGATTAAAAATGTAGTTTTACATTATTTTTTTTTGAAACTGGGAGACTCTATAAGCCTATCAACTGCACATTTGTTATTCTCATATCCAAAGTTAAACATCCAATATATCAATTAAGGAATATTGACCAAACTCTTGCAGCAACACAATTTATAAGATTGTCTCCAAAATATTGACCAAAAGACTACAACATGTAATGACTTATTTAGTAGATAATTGTCAATCAGCTTTTGTTTCAGGCATGAATATTACAGATAATATCATCACTAGCCATGAGATTATCAAAGGATATAGAAGGAAGAGAAGGGATTCTCACCTAGGTGCATATAATTTTGTGGATTCTTGATTTTTTCATCTTCCCAAATTCAATTAGGTGTAGGTCTCTCTGTTCAAAATAATGAGTCTCAGTTTGTTGCAGGAAAATTAGCAAGAGGAAAATCAACAAACAGATAAGATCAAAATCATCAAGCATGCGTCAATTTCTAGGTTTGGTAAGAAAAATTAGCCATAGGTTTCTCAGTTCCATCTAATTAACGAAATCAAATATCTCTATTTTGATTGCAAAACACATTCTAATTTGTTTAAAAGAGAATCAGTCTTGTCTTCTTACTGCTAATCAGCTTATGTGTCTGCTGGATACTTAAGTTTTCTTCTCTTTGGGGTAAGTTTATGCTATTTTTACTTTGAATTGCTTTGTGGAATGATTAATTTTTCCAAATTCTATATTTTTCCTAATTTTTGAGTTTCCATTTAGGTTTTTTTTTCTTTTATTTTAACTGAAAAAGTTTTTCTTTTTTTGTGCACTGGTGTAGTTTAGTCATATCCTTAATTATGTTTATCATCCTCAGATGTTAAGTGTATTGATCTGAGCACTTCCTGGGGTAGCCTTGAACGAAATCAAAATGAGTTGGATGATTATTATTGACTACATTTGTTTTTCTGTTACTTTTTAAAGAAAAAAATCTCTGTCATCCTTTAATAGTATAATTCTACCTTACAGTATGATACACATATTTTTGTGTGAAATAAATCCTTTAATGTTTCTGCATTCATGGTTTTTGTGTATATCTTTTCTTATGGTTCAGGTCATAGAAAAACATAGTTGTCTCACTTCTTCTTTTGATAAAATAAAGGATAAAATTGTGTCACTTATATTATGATTTCTCCGTACGAACTGCAGTTAACTTCTTTCTCTAGCTCTTAGCAAATATTTATTTAGCTTATTCTTGCTCGACTTAACGTGTAACTTAATTGTAATTCACTGCATCCTATTTCACCTTCAAAGTTACCATTTTGACTAGTTTGTTGGCAAGCATCAAACTGAAAAAAAGGATAGAGCTTGGACATTCTTTTTAACTTTGTCTTATTTGGCGTTTGAATCTTATCTAATCTCTATGGTTAAGTGTGTCGTGATACTTAAATAGAAATTGCCTTGATGCTATTGTTTCTTTGCAATAATGTCATCATATCTCTTCATTCATATGCCTCTCATTGACAATGATGTACTATAATATTTGCTTGAGATAGAATCCATGTTGTCTTATAACTAGATTATGTAGGTGCGAAGGAACTAAAAATTGAATTTTAGAAGTATCAAAATCACCTCAAGTTTTGCAATATGTTTGCATAGTATGTACTGAGGATCCATTATGGAATCATTCCCTAGTTCAATAGCTATCTATCATTAGAAGTCTGTCTGGTAGCTATCTATGTCTTTTTGAAGTTTGCTTTTACTTGAAAGCCAAATAACAATATATATAAATCAATTCATCATTACATATTTTGGCTATTCATTTTAAAGGCAACAAAATTGATAAAGATTTCATTTTGTTTGCTTTGTACATGAGTTTAGTATTTTTGAATGAAAATAGAAAAGGCAAAAGGAAAGTTTTTTAATCTCTAGCCTGAACTTTAATTTTAGTCCCTGTCTCTATAACATCTAGTCATAAGTCACTATGTATATCCCGGCAACAACTGTTCCCCGTCTCTGGTTGTCTCTGCTTAGAATTGTCTCATTTATTAACTGGTTTTAGGATTCTCTAAGATAGCCACATCACTTTTTAGTAGATGGTTATTCTTTTCCTTATCTGATGCTTAGTGGTAGAAGTGTTATTTCATGCCTAAGCAGTTGGACTATTATAACTTATATTGTTTTGTTAAATCGACAGCTTCTCTTCATACTGTTCATCATCACTTTTCCTGCGACTTATATCATCTGAACGCATTATTGGAACTCCCTCCTCTTCAAATGTAAGTTTATATTTTTAACTAAGAATTTGTTGGTGAAACTCCTTATTTTCTCAATTCTAAACTTGCAGTGTATGATTTTGTCTCGGTTTTTTCTTCTTTTTTTGGTGTCTGTGCACTTGAGTATATTAGTGGTAAGCACATGCGTTGTATGTACTTATGTAAATGCTCCTGTTTCCGTCCTTGATAGAAAATAAAATAAAGTGAGATTATGATTGTTATTGTAAAGAAAAGTGATTTGCATCTCATCTTATAAAGAATGGACTGCAACTAGAACTTGAAGGAAGCTAATTTTTATTGACTTGAATAGCAATAGGAAATAGGAAGAAAAGTTCTCATCCAATCACTTACATTGAATCACGTCGACAAAAAATATGAATATGTATTTTGAACATGTCAATTAGAAAGTAGGGATCGGTCTCAGACAACAAATGCCTTCATGCCAAACTAAAATAAATCCATTTTTTATTTCCTACATATTGGAACAAATATTTGAGCTCATAGAGGAAGACATTTTTTATTTTCTTATCGCTTTAGGAAGGTCAAATGTACAACTGATATCTTTGTTAGTTGGAGCTTAATAATATATCAGTTCACCATTTCAGATTTTGGTTATCCATTTTTATAGACAACAAATGCTGGTAAATATTTCATTTGTTGGCTCTGCATATAAGTTTACTATATTTAAATGAAAATAGGAAAATACAGCAGGAAAAAATTATAATTTCTAGTCTAAACATTAAATGTCAGTCCCTGTCTTTGCAAAATCTAGTCATAATTCACTATTTATACCCCCTTCTACAACTATTCCCTCTCTCTGCTTGTCTCTGCTTAGAACTGACACTTGTATTAACTGATTTTAGGTTTCTCTAAGACAACCACATCACTTCTTAGTATATGATTTACTGCTTTCCTTATCTACTTCATAGTGGTATAGCTGTTATTTCTTGCCTTAGCAGCTCGACAGTTATAACTTATATTGTCGTGTTAAATTGACAGCTTCTGTTCATACTGTTCATCTTTACTTTGTTGCGACTAATAATCTAGACACATTCTTGGAACTTCCTTCTCTTTAATGGTAAGTTTGGATTCCTATAACTATGAATTTATTTGTGAAACGCCTCATTTTTCTCAAATTTGAACTTGTACTGTATGATTCCATCTCAATTTGCTTTTTATTTTTTAGTGTTTGTGCAATTGAACATATTAGTGGTAAGCATATATGTTGAATGTACTAATGTGAGCACTCCTGTTAGTATACTTGATTGAAAATAAATTAGGTGAGATGATGATTGTTATTGTAGAAAAGTGATTTGCATCTCATTTTGTAAAGAATGGATTGCAACTGAAACTTGGAAGCAAGTTGATGTTTATTGAATTGAATAGCAGTTAAGTTCGGAATTTTGGCTGACTTGTCTTGAGGGAATAAGACAAGTGTCATCATGTCTATTTTTGAATCGTAACAAATGGTATCAGAGCCTCAGGTTCATAGGTCTCACGTGTATATAAGCCAAGTCTAGTAGAGTCTCGAGGAACGGTATGAAGACGTCTGTGCTTATCTTTGAGTGGCTCTGAAGACTGTTAGAAAACAATCTTTTTGTTCATTCCTTATTATCGTGCATGGTTACATTCGCTAGTATTGAGTTGTGGCATGTTCTTTTAAAAGATAGCGAGGAATAGATCTAATATTGGTCGTAGAGGAGGGGAGGCAGTCCCTGAGCCAGTTGTTGAGGCACTAGCTAGGGGTAGGGGTAGAGACCAAGCTAGAGGGCGTGCCCGTGGAGTGGCACCAGTGAGAGACTATGGCAGAGGTGTCTCTCTCAAGCTAGAGATTGATGTGAGAGAGGACTTAATTCCTCAAGAGTAAGCAGATGCACCATTGCTCATGATATGCTATTGAGGGTGTTGGGTGTACTCGAGAGTTTTACTCAGAGTGATGGTGCAACAGGCACACCACGTGGCTGTGTAGGGGCTCATACCCTAGAGATGCAATAGGCTCAGTGGTTCAGGGTCTGATGGGGTAGCCTTTAATGGGTCCTAGGGTTGAGGGTGATCCGACACTAGCAGTTGGGGTTTAGGGTGAACCTTTGATTGTTTTGACAATGGATGAGCTATGCAGGTACAAGAGGTTCGATAAGATGAATCCACCCTAGTTTCAGGGTGGAAAGAGCGAGGATGCTCATGAGTTTTTGATCCTTGTAGAGAGTTGCTAGAGACTATTGGGTTAGCTAAGTAGCACGGGGTCCGATTGCCACACTCTAGTTATGTGGGTCACCGAGGGAGTGATGGAGAGTCTATTTAGGGTCTTTGCCGGTTGAATCTCCTCCACTGACCTACGAGGTGTTTGTCAGTGCCTTTTATGACCACTTCATTCCTTAGAGCATGAGGGCGAAGAGCCGACTGAGATTCGAGAGTTTGAGGCAGGATAGCCTTATAGTTACAGAGTGTGAGACTTGTTTTTATCAATTGTCTAGGCATGCTTTGGCCATTATTCCTGATTAGACTAAGAGAATTCATAGATTTGTGAGGGGGCTGACTTTCTCTATCTGATCGGTAGTGTTTAGGGCATCTTGTGAGGGGGATTCCTTCCAATATGTTGTGTGTGCAACCAAGGAAGTAGAGTTGATGGAGAGAGAGGAGTTTGAGGGACCTTAAGATGGCCTGTGCATCAGTTAGTTTTCTGGTGTGCATTATCTGGAGGTAGGGGATCCTATAGAGGGAGTGGTTCCTTCTAGCGTGGCGATACAGTTCATGAAGCTATGCCGAAATCCGAGGCTGGTCATACACTTCCTGTGTCTTACAATGTAGGTTAAGGTTCATATGGTTCACAACAGTGGTCCGTATGATGAGGTAGTTATAGTAGTTCATCCGGTCCATCGCACTAGTTCTCTGCTCCGAGATCTTGTTATGGTTGGGGACCCTGATCACTTGTTACGCTAGTGCCCTGTGCAAACTCATACAGGGCCCCAACTCATACAGGGCCCCAACATAGTTATTCTACTCCGACTAGAGGACCAGGACCTCCAACTAGGGGTTGGGGAAGAGTTCATTGAGGTAGAGGCGGTAGGGCTTCTAGTAATGGTAATACAACACAACAGAGTGGGGGTAGAGGTACCACCCAGGCTGGAGGTGGCAACTAGTGTTATGCATTCTCGGAGAGACCCGAGGTTGAGGCTTCTGATACGGTTCTGTCATCGATCTGTGTCAGTATTATTTGATCCAGGGTCATTAGATTAACTCTTCACTATTAAAAATTCACTATCTTATTTTTTAAAGAATTTTTATTTACTATTGAATCATCACTACTTATAGTCTGATAGCTAAGTTGGTCAGTACTAAATAGTTCGCAATGGATGCAACATGTAAACTTTGGTTTTATTTACACATATCATACTTGTAAGTTATCCATATTTTATCTATTTTATCCATATTTGTATGAACTCTTAAATAAGATCAGCTCATTTTTACCTATTTAGAAAATATGAGTGATCCATTAAAGTAAATATGGGTTAAATGAACTCCTTTTACCTTATATGAGGTGAAATTGTCAACCCTACTCTATACTGCCAATTGCCAAATGCCAAGGGATATTCGTAAATAGTGTAACTTAGGTAGATTAGCTTGTCAGAGCAAAGGACTTCAACCCTGAAAAGAGCATATGCAGTTCGAGATTCCCTCCATCTCAGAAGTGAATTTTCCTATAAAGGTACTTGAGTACGACTACAACTATGAAAAACTTATCGAAAGAAGAGGAAAGAGCGTAAGTTTGACTCTATCTAAGTATTGAACATTTGCATGATACAAGTAAACCAATCGCTCTAGGTTAAAAACCAAACGACTTTCTCAAACTAATACTGCAGATTGAAATTAGGGGTGGTTGTGACGCTTCTTGTTGAGTACAGTATACAATTCAGACATGAAGTTCGTTTACACAGTAAGAGAGAGACAATTATAAAGATTGGGACTAAGCAACTTTATCATTTTCCAAACAAGAATTCAATACACTTTTGTACGTTGTTGATTCGTAGATTATATGTAACCGTGTTCTTTTAAAATATTGTGAAAGAATATTCACAGATGTAAGCATTGTAAAATCATTGAAAAATCTAAATATTATTTGTCACGATCCTGACCGGCGTGATCGAGTGTCACCCACATTAACCCCTATAGGAACAACCAACTAACTACTCACACACAGTCTAATAAGCAATCAAAAGTAAGCAGTTTTATTGATTAAAATTAGCGTACTCATTATGCTTAAGTTCGATGAATACTAAACGTATAAAAATTATGTACCAAAATTCTATATAAAACTAATAATCAGGTAAAAAATATCATAGAAAAAATATGAAAAAAATAAGATGAAGAAAAAATTACTTTATGTAAAGAATAGTCCAAATGAAGGGAGTGAAATGATAACGATCATGAGTAAAAGAAGAAAGTTAAGCAAAAATAATAAGTAAGGTGACATGAACAAAAAATTAATGCACATTTGAATAAGTATAATTGAATGAGTATTTACATGTGTTAATTATAATAGATGTTATTTTAAATGAACATTCTATCAAGGTATTACTATGTGGTATTATTATGTCATTGATCAATATTATTTTTAAAATTTAAATTTCACTTGCTGATGTATTTTTTTGTATTAAATTTTACCATTATCATACAATGATATTTTCTAAACACTCAACGAAAAAGTACGCCAAAGTATATATGTTTCTTTTAATAAATTTAACTTAATTGGTGTGGAAGAAATGAAATAAATTTGTTATTAGGGAATAGCTTCATAATTAGGTATGTAAGGCTATCATAGAAATCATCAATCTAAATATTCAAATATTTAGAAATTCTCTTAAAACTCACCTTGGGTTCCTCTTCTCCAACAAGAACCCTAAGACCTTCAAGTAAAAAATTCAAGATACTAAGAGAATCCTTCAACCTAAGATTTGTCTATGTTTTTCCACGCTAAGAACTTCATAAAAGAGTTTCTTTATCGAGAGCAAGCACCAAGATTCCAGGATCAAAGTTTCCTCCAAAAAGCTAATGTTCTTCCTCAAGCTCAAGATAAAATCAAGTCTCCACAAAAGTTTTCAGTATAATAGCTTCATAATTAGGTATGTAAGGCTATCATAGTGTTTGACTAGTCCATCCTCACGCCTGTCACGACCCAAAAACGGGTGTGATGGCACTTGTCCTATCCCACCAGGACAAGTCAGCCTAAATCCAACAAAGTGAAAATAAATGCAGAAATAAGTAAATTAAAAAAGAAACATATGCGGAAATCTTTCAAAACTTAAATAACCCCCAAGGACTGGTTGTCACATGTACAAGCCGCTAATAACATAACTGAAATAAAAATACAAGTCTCACATATGTCTTTATTTCCCAAGTAGAACAAAGCATAAAAATAGGAAAAAGAGAGTTCACCGGATGATAATAGCTACCTCTCTCAGTCTCCTGGGAAGCCTCGAAAGATCAGAAAAAGAGAAACTCACAGTCCGAGCTCGGAACCTACACAAGTGTAGAAGCAAGGAGTGAGTACCAAACAACACGGTACTCAACAAGCAAACTAACAAAACTAGGAAAATCTAATAAAATACGCGAACTCCTTTCAACCCAACCAAACCTCGATAACTACAACCTGCAAGGAAAATCAGCCCAACCTAACAGATTCCAAAACACGGTTCAACAGTCTCAAAAATCACATTTCATAGTCATAAGTCACAACTCGCAAGTAATAACAAAGTCAATCACAAAAATCATGTTCAACACACAATAGCATGCATGAATGTTGATGCACATGCAATGATCATGCATGCATCACAATCGCCGACAGAAACCTCGGCATCACAATATCACCAGCAGAAACCTCGGCATCACACTCCCACCGGCAAAAACCTCGGTATCAGAATATCGCCGCCAGAAACCTCGGCATCACAATCTTGCCCGCAGAAACCTCGGCATAACAATCTCACCGGCAGAAATCTCGATATCACCAATATCATCGGAGGAAACCTCGGCATCACAATCTCGCCGGTAGAAACCTCGGCATCACAATCAATCATCTCATCACAGTGTTTCAATAACAAAATGCAACCGGCATGTTCACACAAATGATGAAGAAATAACAAATTCAGGCAATTCACAATCACAACAAGCCATCAAAGCATTTCACCAACTACACATCGATATCAAGGTCAAGACATAACACACTTTAGTTCACAACATTAGCACACACTGTCTTTTATTAACCCCGTCGATCAATTAAGATTGGATCATGAAGAATTCAACATGTATCCTCGTTCCCATTACTCCCCAACACATACAAGAAAGGAAATTCGGGATTCTATAAGATTTACAGAGTTTTAGAAGTTCACTTGCCTTAGCAAAAGTCACAATCAATCAATAAACGGAGCTTTCCCCTTTTGAATATCATCCGAACCACCACAATCTATTCAAATAATGATTCACAATCATAAACTAGAATTATCGACAACAAGAACACAAAATTCGGGTAAAAGGGTAAAAATGGCTCAAAAATCCGATTTTGAAAATGTGTTTAAATCCAGAAATTTTAACATGGAAATGATTCTCAAAGCATTAGGAATCCATTGGTGAAAAACCGTTTAAGAAATGGAGCTCAATTCAGTTCATAATCACCATTTCATCAAAACTTTGAATTTCTAGAAAAACCCCAAATTTCATCCTTTAAAAACCTCAAATTCAAGTTAAAATCATGATAAAATCGCTGGGTAAAGAAGGTTTAAGGTTAAAATCACTTACCCAATCGATTCCCACGAAATATCTCTTTGAAAATCGCCTAACCGAGCTTCCAAAGTCTAAATATAGTAAAAAAGGATGTTTTCCCGACTTAACACTGTTTCAGGCAATTTTACTCTCCGCGAACGCGGCCACTACCTCCGCGAAGGCGAAGGCCAAACAATGGAACACTCCATGAGCACGGTCCATTACCCTCCGCGAATGCAGAGGCCAAAATGCCAGGCACCAGAATTAGAAATTACGCCCTGAAACTAAGTCTCCGAATGGACCCTGGGGATTCGTTCGGAACCCCATGCACAAAACCCATATATGCTACCCTACTAAATTCGACGTTTCGGACTCAAAGAAACTGCCAGAATTCAAATTTGAGGTCTCCTTGACCCGAAACCCGATAAAATGCAACTAACTAACTTAAACCTCAAAAACTCAAATAAAGCTCGGGACCTCTAAAATTCAACCAAGGCCACACCTAGGTCTAAAATCATCCCACAAATCCAACGGAGTCGTCGGAATTCAATTCCGAGCATCCGATCACAGAATGTTTACCCAAGTCAACTCTATGGCCAAAAACTCAATAATTACCAATTAAAGGCCTCAAATCCACGATATAGCCCCAAGTCTAATCCTGTCAAATCTCCTAGACCAAATTCCACCTTCTGGAGCTGATGGAATCGACATAATTCCATTCTGAGCTCCAAAACTCCAAATGACCTCAAATACCACTTTTTGACAGCTTAAGTTTCTAAAACTTAATTTTTTTCAAAAATCTTAACTCACAAGGAAATTCACAAAACCAACTTTGGATACTGATCAAACATGACTCGGGGCAACTCTCAGAGGGGCAAAACAGTCATTTTGCAAAAATTACCAAAAATGACCTTCAGGGTCACTACATTATCTACCACTAAAAACCATATTCGTCCTCGAACATAAAGTAAAAGAAAGTGCCTGGAGCCTCGAAAAGTTGAGGATATCTTGCACGCATGTCGAACTCGAACCCCCAAGTAGCCTCTCCAACTGAACGGTAACCCCCTGCACCTTCACTGAAGCAATCTCCTTGGTCCTAAGTTTACAGACCTGCCTATCTAGAATGGTTGTAGGCTCCTCCTCATAAGCCAAATCTGGACCCAACTCCACGGAATCGAGTGTAATCACGTGACACTCATCAGGGATGTACTTCCGAAGCATAGAAACATGAAACACACGATGCACAACGGACAAGCTAGGTGGCAAGGCCAACTTATAGGCCACCTCTCCCACTCAGTCCAAAATCTCAAAAGGACCAATGAGTCTAGGACTAAGCATGCCCTTCTTTTCGAATCGCATAACACCCTGCATGGGTGACACTCGGAGCCAAACATGATCGCCCACCATGAATGCCAAGTCTCAGACTCTCCGATCGGCATAACTCTTCTTTTGAATCTGAGCTGTCAACAGCCTACTCTGAATCAAGCAAACATGATCTATGGCATCTCTAAGCAAGTCAGTGTCTAAGGAATCCATCTCCGCCAAGTCAAACCATCCAATTGGTTATCTACACCGTCTGCCATACAATGCCTCAAATGGGGCCATCTTGATGCTGGAATGATAGCTGTTGTTGTAGGAAAACTCCGCTAGGGGCAAATGCTGATCCCACCTTGCACCAAAATCAATCACGCAGGCATGGAGCATGTCCTCAAGCACTTGAATCATCTGCTCGGACTGACCATCTGTCTGAGGGTGAAAGGCTGTACTCATATCTAATCGAGTACCCAAACCATGTTGTAAAGCCCTCCAGAAGTGCGAAGTGAACAGTGAACCTCGATCCGAGACTATAGATATCGGCACCCCATGAAGCCTAACAATCCGACTGATGTAGAGCTGTGCTAACTTCTCTGTCGTATACTTCACCCGAACTGGGATGAAATGAGCAGACTTTGTCAGCATATCAATGACCACCCTAATAGAATCATAACCACCCACGGTGGCAGGTAGACCCACAACAAAATCCATAGTAATTCGCACCCACTTCCAAGTAGGAATAGGCATTCGCTAAGACACACCTCCGGGCCGCTGGTGCTCACACTTGACCTGTTGACAGGTCAAACATCTAGACGCAAAGTCTGCAATATCCCTCTTCATACCACACCACCAGTAATGCTGACTCAGATCATGTACATCTTTGCCGCCCCCGGATGGATAGAATATCTAGAACAATGGGTCTCCTCTAGAATTAGTCTAATAAGCTCGCCCACCTTGGGCACACAAATCCAACCTCCAATCCTCAAAACCCCATCAAAATCAAGTACAACTTCCTTGGCTTCACCTTTTATCACCTTGTCTCGAATAAGACACAACTTCTCATCCTCAAACTGGCGCTCTTGAATCTGCTCAACTAAGGAAGAATGGGCCTCAATGAACTCAATCAGACCACCGCCCTCCTTAGAAACCTGCAATCGGACAAGGCTTTTGGCTAACCTTTGAACATCTCTAGCCAAGGGTCTCATATCAACACTGATCACGGCGAGACTCCCCATACTAGGAGTCTTCCTACCCAAAGCATCGGCCACCACATTGGCCTTCCTCGGATGGTACAAAATGGTCATATCATAGTCCTTCAGTAACTCAGGCACTCTGCGCTGTCTCAAGTTTAGATCCCTCTGACTGAAAATGTACTGAAGATTCCGATGATCGGCAAAAACCTCACAATGCACCCCATACAAGTAGTACCGCCACAACTTAAGTACAAATACTACCACCGCAAGCTCTAGGTCTTTAGTAGGATAGTTCTTCTCATGTACCTTCAAGTGTCTAGAGGCATAGGAAATAACTTCCCTTTTTGCATCAACACACCTCCCAACCCAACTCTGGAGGCATCACAATATATGGTAAAACCCACACCCTCCTCGGGGAAAGTCAATACAGGGGCCGAAGTCAACAAAACCTTGAGTTTTTGAAAGCTCGCCTCACATTCATCGGAGTAATGAAAATCCACGGTCTTCTGAGTCAATCTAGTCAACGGCAGTGCAATAGTAGAGAAGCTCTGCACAAACTGTCTGTAGTAGCCTGCCAACCCCACGAAACTCTGAATCTCGGTAGGAGAAGTAGATCTCGTCCAGCTCTTAACTGCCTCAATCTTGGCCGAATAAACCCTAATACCATCCTTGGACCCCACATGTCCCAAGAATGCCACAGAATCAAGCAAGAACTCACACTTGGAGAACTTGGCATACAACCTCTGCTCCCTCAATCTCTGAAGCACAGACCTCAAGTGACGGACATGATCCTCCTCGGTCCTAGAATATATCAAAATTTCATCGATGAACACGATCATGAAAGAATCCAAGTACGGACGGAATACTCCGTTCATCAACTCCTAAAATGCCGAAGGGGCGTTAGTCAGCCCAACGGACATCACCAAGAACTCATAGTGGCTATAACGAGTCAGAAGAGTTGTCTTAGGAATATTCGATGGCCTAATCTTCAACTGATGATAGCCGAACCTCAAATTGATCTTAAAAACAACACCGCACCCTGAAGCTTATCAAACAAATCATCAATGCGAGGAAGAGGATACTTTTTCTTGACAGTCACCTATTCTCAATACGCATCCTCATCGACCCATCTTTTTTCTATACAAAAAAGACCGGTGCGCCCCAAGCTGACACACTAGGATGAATAAACCCATTGCTCAACAAGTCCTACAACTGCTCCTTCAACTCATCCAGAGCCATGCGATACGGGGCAATAGAGATGAGCTTAGTGCCCGGCTCCAAGTGAATAGCAAAATCAATGTCCCTATCTGGAGGGACACCAGGGAGATCAGTAGGGAACACATCAGCAAACTCCTGAACCACGGGAATGGACTCCATAGAAGGTGACTCAACACTAGTATCCTGAACTAAAGCCAAATAGGTCAAATACTCTCTATAAATCAACCTCTGGGCTCGGATGTAGGAGATAACCTTACTACGGTAAGAACCACTAGTACCCTTCCACTCTACCCTCGAAACACCAAGCATCGCTAAGGTGACAGTTTTAGCATGACAATCAAGGATTGCATGATAGGGAGAAAGCCAATTAATACCCAATATCACATCGAAATCTACCATCCCCAAAATAATCATGTCTACCCAAGTGTCGTACCCAACCTAAGAAATAAGACAAGATCGATACACTAGATCTACCACTAAGGGCTCACCCACGGGTGTAGAAACATGCACAGGCACATGCATATGATCACATACTAAATCAAACCCAGATGCAAAGTAGGTAGACACATAGGAGAAAGTAGACCCTCGATCAAATAATACAGATGTAGATCGATGGCAGACTGGGACGATACCTGTGATGACGGCATCAGAAGACTCAGCGTTGGGTCTCCCCGGAAAAGCATAACACTAGGCTCTCCTACCACCTCCTGTCTGAGCCACACCTCTACCTCCACGCTGGACCACACCACCACTACCCGAAGCTCTGCCACCTCTACCTGCTGTCTGACCCCTGCCTCAACTTCTAGCCGGAGGCGCTGAATCTCTCTCTGGAGCTGCGGATTAAGTACAATGGGGCCCTGTATGAGTTTGAAATGGACACTGGTAAATCATATGACCCGTATCACCACAACCAAAACAAAACTTCGAAATGGTGAGCTATTGTTATGAACAGATGAAGTACCATGGCCACCTCGGACAGAACTGTGAGACCTATAGGACACCTGTCCACTCTCAGCCGTTGGCATGAAAGCATGAACAGGCCTCTGACGCTGAAATGAGCTACCGGCCCTCTGAGAACCTCTACCTCCAGACGAGGCACTGGAAAATTGACCGCTAGAACGGGCCCTCTTGGGGTCCCCAAACTCCTCTCAAACCAACAACTCCGCCTCATTGGCGGTACTCACAATGGACTGGAAGGAAGCTCCCTCACGGGCGAATCTGAACACATAGGATCTGATGGAGAAAGTCAACCCTCTCACAAATCTACGAACTCTCTTCACCTCATCTGGAATCAAAGGCATGGCATGATGAGACAACTGACAGAAACATACCTCGTACTTAGCAACAGACATGCCACCCTATGTCAGACCCTCAAACCTCAACCTGCTCTCATCACGGACACTCCAAGGAATGAAGCAATCCCAAAAAGCACTGTAGAAAACATCCAACTCAACCGGAGGAGATCCAACTGGCCTGGACCTCACATAAGTCCTCCACCACTCCCTGGATAACCCACGGAGCTGGAGAGCAACAAAATGAACACCCCTCGCATCCACTATCTTCACAGCCTCAAGCATCTCATGGCACAAGGTCAAAAACTCATGAGCATCCTCGCTCTTACAACCCTAAAACTGGGGTAGTTTCATCCTCTAGAACCTATCATAGCACTGTTGGTCCTCCACTGTAAGAACCACATTTGGAGCAACCTGTGCACCGACAGTTGGCGAGGGACCTAATGGTGGCTGACCCACCTGATCCTGAACAACCGGACCCTGATGCTGCTCTGGGGTCTGTGCCCTTACTCTAGTCTGTGAACCTGTGGCGTGCCTGTTGCACCCTGAGTAAGACTCTCTAGAACACCCAGCATCCTCAATAAGGTCTCTTGAAACAATATTGCAGCAAAACCCGGAGGAACCTGGTCCTTACCAACCGCAGCCTGTGGCTCTGGGGAAGGCTCTCTACCATGGCCTCTAATAGGTGCCGCTCCTCGGGCACGACCTCTACCACAAGCATGGCCTCTAGCTCGGGCTTACCCCTACCTCTGACTAGGGCCTTAATAACTGCCTTAGGGACTGCCTCCCCTCCATCGCCTGAAATCGAAGCTCTGGTTCTCGGCATCTGCCAAAACAACACGCGACACTCAGCACTAGGAATAGAACTCACGCACGATAAGAAAGAATGAAATAAAGGAAGTTTCCTAATAGTTTTCATAGACTCTCGAAGATAAGTACATATGTCTCCATACCGATTCTTGAGACTCTACTTAGACTTGGCTTAGACACGGGAGACCTATGAACCTACCTCTGATACCATTTGTCACGACCCAAAATCGGGTGTGATGTCACTTGTCCTATCCCACCAGGACAAGTTAGCCTAAACCCAACAAAGTGGAAAAAAATGTAGAAATAA
Organism: Solanum appendiculatum; assembly: GCA_018342035.1. NCBI lineage: Eukaryota > Viridiplantae > Streptophyta > Magnoliopsida > Solanales > Solanaceae > Solanum > Solanum appendiculatum. The sequence goes on from JAGDQO010002106.1 coordinate 125,261, forward strand.
GCAAATTAAAGAAGAAACAGAAGCGGAAGTCTTTCAAAACTTAAATAAACCCCAAGAACTGGTTGTCACATGTACAAGCCACTAATAACAGAACTGAAATGAAAAGACAAGTCTCAAATATGTCTTTCTTTCTCAAGTAGAACAAAGCATATAAACAGGAATAAGAGAGTCTGCCGGATGACAATAGCTACCTCTCTCAGTCTCCTCGGAAGCCTCGGAAGATCAGGAAAAGAGAAACTCACAGTCCAGGTTTGAAATCTACACAAGTGTAGAAACAAGGAGTGAGTACCAAACAACAAGGTAATCAGCAAGCCAACTAATAAAACTAGGCAAATCTAACAAAATACGCGAACTCCTTTCAACCCAACCAAACATCCATAACTACAACCTGCATGGAAAATCAGCCCAACCTAACAGATTCCAAAACACGGTTCAACAGTCTTCAAAATCACATTTCATAGTCATAAGTCACAACTCGCAAGTAATCACAAAGTCAATCACAAGAATCATGTTCAACACACAATAACATGCATGAATGTTGATGCACATGCAATGATAATGCATGCCTCGCGGTTGCCGGCAGAAACCTCGGCATCACAATATCGCCGGCAGAAATCTCGGCATCACACTCTCGCCGACAGAAACCTCAGCATCATAATATCGCAGGCAGAAACCTCGGCATCACAATCTCTCCGGTAGAAACCTTGGCATCACAATCTCATCGGCAGAAACCTCGGCATCACAATATCGCCTGCAGAAATCTCGGTATCACAATCTCGCTGGCAGAAACCTCGGCATAACAATCAATCATCTCATCACAAAGTTTCAAGAACAAAATGCAACTGGCATGCTCACACAAATGATGAGGAAATAAAAAATTCAGGCAATTCACAATCACAACAAGCCATCAAAGCATTTCACCAACTACACATCGATATCAAGGTCACGACACACCACACTTTAGTTCACAACATTAGCACACATTGTATTTTATTAACCCTGTGGATCAATTAAGATTGGTTCATGAATAATTCAATCCATATCCTTATTCCCATTACTCCCCAACACATACAAGAAAGGAAATTCAGGATTCTATAAACTTTACGGAGTTTTAGAAGTTCACTTGTTTTAGCCAAAATCACGATCAATCAATAATAGGAGCTTTCCCCTTCCGAATATCTTTTGAACCACAATCTATTCAAATGATGATTCACAATAAAAAACCGGAACTATCGACACCAAGAACATAAAATTCGGGTAAAGGGGTCAAAATGGCTCAAAAGTCCAATTTCAAAAACGGGGTTTAAATCCGAAAATTTTCACATGGAAATGATCCTCAAAGCATTAGAAATCCATTGGTGAAAACCATTTAAAAATGGAGCTCAATTCAGTTCATAATCACCATTTAATCAAAACTTTGAATTTCTAGAAAAACCACAAATTTCATCCTTTAAAAACCTCAAATTCAAGTTAAAATCATTGTAAAATCGATGGGTAATGAAGGTTTAAGGTTAAAATCACTTACCCAATCGATTCCCATGAAAAATCTCTTTCAAAATCGCCTAACCGAGCTTCCAAAGTCTAAAAATGGTGAAAAAGGGTGTTTTCCCGACTTAACACTGTTTCAGGCAATTTTACTCTCTGTAAACGCGGCCACTACCGCTGCGAATGCGGAGGCCAAACAAGGGAACACTCCACGAACATGGACAATTACCCTTCGTGAATGCAGAGACCAAAATGCCAGGCAACACCATGCAACTAAGTCTCTGAATGGACCCTCGGGATTGGTTCGTAACACCATTCACTCATCCCATATATGCTACCCTACTAAATTCGACGTTCCGGACTCAACGGAACCGTCAAAATTTGAATTTGAGGTCTCCTTGACCCGAAACCCGATATAACGTAACGAAACTAACTTAAGCCTCAAAAACTCAAATCAAGCTCGAGACCTCTAAAAATTCAACCAAGGCCACTCCTAGGCCTTAAATCATCCCACGAATCCAACAGAGTCGTCAGAATTCAATTCCGAGCATCCGATCACAGAATGTTGACCCAAGTCAACTCAATAATTTCCAACTAAAGCCTAAAATCCATGATATAGCCCCAAATTTGATTCCGTCAGCTATCCTAGACCAAATTTCACATTCCAGAGATGATGGTATGGATGGAATTTCATTCCGAGCTCCGAAACTCCGAATGACGTCAAATTCCACTCTTTGACAACTTAAGCTTCTAAAACTTAAAATTTTCCAAAAATCTTAACTCACAAGGGATTTCACAAAACCAACTTCGGATACTGATCAAACATGACTCGGGGCAACTCTCGAGAGGGTTAAAATGGTCATTTTGTAAAAATTACCAAAAATGACCTTAAGGGTCATTACAACGCGCTACATCTACTTTCAAATCAGTAAAAGAGTAATCTAAGGTTCTATCCTTAGATTTGAGTATTCTTGAGATGAGTTGATGTTGAGTTCTGAGTTCTTGAGTTCCTGATTATTGAATTTCTATTCCTAATTATTGACTTATTGTATATTGTACATTGGGATTTATTGAGTTTATTGTTCATGTATATTTTTCAGCATGAACCCTATCCCTGAATATTCATTGAGTTCTTATTGAGAATCTTTTAAACAAACGTAATTGTTTTAAACTGAGTTTTTGAGAAAGTAAAGCAGAGTTTGAGTAGAGTTTAAAGAGTATTTTTGAGTAAAGTTTAAGGGAACTAATAGATTCCTAAATGTATTACTTTTACCTTGAGAAAGAGAAACTTTGATTTATAAATGAGTTGATGAGTTTAAAGATACTTCAGCGCATTACCTCTTTTAAGAGGGTTTTTACGTAATTACCTCAAAACAGAGAAAGAGTATGTTTTATACATTTGAGCATGAGTATATATTTATTGGGAGTAGTATTGAGCACCTATATGGGGTTGAGTTCAGATAACCCATAAACCATGTCTGCCAACATGGGTAAAGGTTCATACTTTTTGGATGAATCCTTATTGCTTAGTGGATCCACTTAGTCAAGAGGTTTTATACCCCGGCACAGTATAGGTCAATTTTGACAGCGTGGGCGAGACGTTGTATCATCACCTAGCTCATAGTGATGGTTGTTGGTTAGAGAATCTCTCAATTAGAGTTAAAGTGTATTTTGATATATCACTTATTATGTTGAGTTCAGAGATGAGTAAGTATTAAATCTTTAAATGATTTAACTCTTTTATTTCTTTACATTCAGCTTGAGTATATTTTATCTTTTGCAGTCCTTTTATTCAGTTATTTCGCTTCCGCTATATTACATACTTGTACATTCAAATGTACTGATGTCATTCGACCTGCATCTTTTTATGATGCAGATACATGTGTTTAAGGTCATCAACATGCGCTTCGCTGAGATCAGTCTACACTTCAGCTAGCTTTTAGTGATCCTCCTTGCAATCCGGAGGACTTTACATTTACTTTCTAGTCAGTAGTTTTGAGATGTCATGGGTCTTGTCCCGACATCCTTCTTTAATAGTAGATGCATCATAGATAGACAGAATCGAGGTGTCTCTCAGTATTTACTTTCTTTTGAGTTATTTTATAAACTATAAGTATTGCTATTGAGTATTTTTCAGACTTTATGAGGTGAGTATTTGAGTTTAATTGATTTAATTTTGTTTTGAGCCTCTCATTGCTTGAGTAATTCTTCCACTAAGTAGTCAGCCAGGTCAACAGTTCGCTTGGGAATCAGCAATGGTTCTCGAGTGCCGGCCACGTCCAGGGTGTAGGCTCGGGGCGTGACAACTTCTCTCTCTTGTTACTTTCTCTCTTTCTCTCTCCTCTTCAAAAAATTAAATATGTCCACAACCATGTAGACACATAATGTTTTATCCTCCCTGAGTGTCAATCCATTTCTGACTTAAATATCTATTTTTATATTTAACTTTTGTTTCATTTTTAGTAGATTTAGTTTAGAAAATTGAAAATCACAAAAATAGTCGTGCTTTATTGGATAATACTATCATTTTTTTCTTTGCAAGGAAAGAGAAAAAATTCCAAAAATATTTTCATTGAATTTTCTTATATTTAATATTTACGTAGTATTATATTGTTGGTTATTTTAAAAAGAAATAACAAAAAGATCGAATCCAATAGCATGATGCCAGGTGGTAAATTTCATCCAAATCTTTATCAAAAGCATATTCCAAATTAAAAGGGAATATTCTACTCTTCCTTACCAAGTTTTTTAATCAAATCCATAATTCATAAGGGCATTTTAGGAAGATTAAACCCAAAAAGATAGATCACACTTCACCAAAAACCTAATCTATAAATTAAAAAAGATGAGACTCTACACTAAAAAAGAAAGCAGCAGCCACAAAAGCCTTTTTTGTTCTTCCTAAAACCTAGAAGCAGGGGGCTACAAATCAGCTGAAAATCTTACCACAAATTCCCTCACAGAACTTTATTACTGGAAGTCTTACCACAAATCCCCAAATTCACTGTGTGGCGATTTTGGTACGAATACCGTTATGTTAAACATTTCGATTTATGGGTACTTTTTTCTGATGAAGTTGCTATATTGAATAATTTACACTTGGACTTTTCCTCGGTATGCATTTAAAAATTCCTTGCTCACATATTAGGAATTGAGGAAAGTGATATGTTTGGTCATTTTTTTTGGAGAAAAGTCCAAGTGTAAACTCTTCAACACTAGCAACTTTAGTAGAAAAATGTATCCATAAATCAACATGTTTAGCATAATGCTCTTCGTACATAAATTACATTATAGTAGATTTCAGGATTTGAAGGATATTATAGTGTTGCCCATGTCGAGAATCTTGAATTGAGTACCTGGTGTCTTGAGGTTTATTTATACTCTTCTCTATTCAAAATTCTTAATCTTTTCTTAAGGAATTTTTACTATTGAATCATCACTACTTATAATCTGATCGCTAAGTTGATCAATACTGAAGAGTTTGCAATGGACACAACCATATATAAAATTTTATTTGATTTATTGATAGAATACTTTTAAGTTATGTTGATAGGTTCTTCCCAAGTATTTAGGTCTATCTTTGGATTTTCAAACCAACCATGAACACTTTGATATGTGACAAAACCACAGTCATATAGTCCAAGTTACTTTTATCAATTATTCAACAATGACCATTTAATTTATAAAGTATGCCATGTTAGCTTTTTTTTACATATTTTGGTTTGTCTTTTTTGTTTTTGTTTATAAGTGTCTATCCATCCTAGAGTTGAAAAGTGCCAATCTCTACCATCAAGTTAAAAATTCTTAGAATTGAACATATCTATAATAGAATACAATCATACTTCCCTGGAATTGACTACTTTCTAAAGAGCTCATCGGATCTTAAGACATTGGTCTTTTGTTGTTGGTACAATCACAATGAAAGAGTACGTTTCTTTTAGACCTTTATTTTTGTTACTTCATATTATTCATATCAAACAACTATTATCAGAAGAACTTTTTTTCTCTTAATTTAGTTTCTTTAATAAAATAGTTCAGCTTGTGTTGCTTTGACAAAGATTTCATGTTGTCTTTATCAAAATTGATTCTATATATGAGTAAACTTCTAGTAGATGACGGGAAAAGATGTTTAACAAGGGATAATACTTACCTTCTTACGTGGGGATAAATTATCAGATGCTTTGAAATATTTTTTTTGGTTTTTTGAATGTACCACATATTTACATTTGCTAAGCACTTGAGGAGCTCCTTGAATTTAAAATTCTCATTGCCTTTTTGTGTTAACCACCATCAAGTCCTTAGTTTCATGCTTCTATCAAAGGAGAATATTCATTAATATAGCGTATTCTTTCCTATTAAGGTACACAAATGAGGATGAACGGACCCGGAGGTTTGAGATGCATAATTTAATTTTAACTGTTCATTTTCACATCAAAAGACCATAACGATCAACAACTTCTATGGATCATTAAGTGAAAAAAAATATGTGTTGTGAATGATAGAATATTTTCTCAAGCATGTAGCCGTGCTAAATACATTTATCATTGCTGCCACATTCCAAAGGGAGGTCTCGGGATTAGGCGTCAAGGTAACAATGTTGTCAGTAAGCAACTATGACGTTCACAACCATGGCGTCCACACAAAAATAAATCACAACTAGATAGCAACCTTCGTTGCCAACTTAGTGATCGTCCAGGTCACTCAGCCATTTATTGGTCGCTTTAATCAACAGCAAGCCCCTTGGATAGTTGATAGTGGGGTGACTCATCACGTTGCTTCTGATTATCAGAGTTTAGCTACTATGCATGATTACCACGGTCCTGAAGAGATAGCAATGGGAAATGGTAACACCATTCCAATTACTCATACTGGTAACTCTAACATAAGTGCATTGAACTATGATTTCAAATTACTTAACACTTTATGTTCTCCTACCATAAAAAACAACCTTATTTCTGATTCTAAATTTTGTCAAGATAATCTGACATCCATTGAATTTTTTCCCTTTCATTATTTTGCGAAGGATTTGAGTACGGTAGCGCCTCTACTACGTGGGGTGAATAGAGATGGGTTGTATAAGTGGCCGTCGGGCAGCACACAAAGTACTCCTAAGTGTAATGTGGTTGTTCCTCTCAACCTATGGCATCGACAATTAGGACATCCTAATCAACATGTTTCAAATAAAATTTTGCATAAGTTTCCATTGTTGTTTCTCATTCTAAAACAATTTCTAGTTTTTATTCATGTTATTCAAATAAAATGCACAGGTTGTAATTTTCTGAAAACTCTTTGCAAAGTCAAAGGCCCTTGCAGATTCTTTACATTGATTTATGGGGTCCTTCACCTGTTTTTTCAACTGATAAAAAAAGATACTATGTTTTATTCGTTGATCAGTTCTGTAAATACATGTGGTTGTTCACTCTAAAATTAAAAAAGGAAGTTCTAGACATTTTCCAAACTTTGCATCCATTGTTTGATAAGCGATTTCAAACAAAACTTTTATCCTTGTACACTGATGGTGCTGTGAATTTCAATGTTTGTCATCATATCTAAAAACACATGGTATTGAACACTTAGTGTCACCTCCATATACACCACAACAAGTAGTTATGGCTGAACGCCGACATAGACATGTTATTGAGACTGCTAGAACTTTATTACGTCAAGCTTCGTTACTATCACCCTTTTGGAGTTTAGCTTGTCATCGACCAGTCTATCTTATAAATAGATTGACCACTCAAACTTTTAAAGATAAGTGTCTATATGAGATTCTATTTCAAGATGCACCCAAATATTATTCCTTTTAAATTTTTGGTTGTCTATGTTATCCATGGCTTACACCTTATGCTAAGAATAAACTAGAGCCTCGTTCAACTCCATGTGTTTATTTAAGAATTTCAAATAAATATTATTGCTACCAATATTTTGATCTAATGACGTCAAAAGTTTATTTTTCGAGAGATGTTCTATTTTTAGAAGACAATTTTCCTTCCGAATATATTTTCTCACTTGAAAAATAAAAATACAGCAGATTTATCTTGGGAAAATTGTTTTGCGGAACAACCTTTAAAGCATAAATCTTTGTATTCACATGTTTGTCAACAGCTTCTAGATCCAGTTGTGTCGCTGCCAACGTGTTCACTCTCGCCCTTCTCTGCAACCCATGGTGTCTCCATCAACTCAGATAATTCTCAATCTTTTTTTCCTATTCAAATTCAGCCATCAATGCCTCTAGTTTCAGCACCACAACAATGTCCTTCTTGCCCGAACCCAACACACCTTTCCCTTTAGACTCAGAACCTCCCCCAAATCGCCCCTTACTCACTTACCATCGCCGAACCCATTTCTTCCAATCTTCTTGTCACAATCAAAAGTATACCCTAGTCATAACATGGCGTATAGAACCCCAAAAGGCCCTACACAAGCCACTTAGCATACATCATACGAGATAATAGAATTAAAGATTTCAAAGAAACAGTCTTATATCATAAAGATTTTGACGAAAGCTTAAGTCTAACATAAGTCTCAACAAGCCATCTATTACATCAAAAGAAATGATTGGGACGTAAACCATACATCACATACAAAGTCTGAAAACTTAAATAAAGAAAGCAATAAAAGTGTTTCGGTCCTCGGAACATGAGGACTCACCAATCCTTGAGTGCCAAAAGATCAACTAGCCACGAGTGTGAGAGGTAGGAGCGTCGGACCCTATATTAGTGAAACAATGTAGGCATAAGTATGCATTAGTACATGAAATGTACTAAGTATGATAGCAATGCATAAGAGTTATGAAATTATGCTAAAAAGTAATTTACAGACATACCTCGCCCAAGCACGCTTAACTTCAGAGTTCTGATGGGATCCGGTGCGTTAGTACTGGTATGATCGCATCCATCTTTCCTACCACTCTAAATTCTAATAAACACCTCCTTTCTCCAACGCCCTAACCTGCCCCCCACCGACATAGCCTCCCCGCACCGACGCATGATGCCGCCCGTCACGCCCATCCTAATCGCCCCCGTCAACTGTCTTAACGACGTCTCAATCCTAATGTCATTTCCGCAAAAAAATATATATAATAAAAAATACGCGACGGAATTTCGATAAAAAAGAGGGATGCAACACGAGGACTTCCCAGGGGGTACCCATCCTAGTACTACTCTCGCCCAAGCACGCTTAACTTCGGAGTTCTGATGGGATCCGGTGCGTTAGTGCTGGTATGATCGCATCCATCTTTCCTACCACTCCAAATTCTATTAAACACCTCCTTTCTCCAACGCCCTAGCCTGCCCCCCACCGACATAGCCTCCCCGCACCGACGCATGATGCCGCCCGTCACGCCCATCCTAATCGCCCCCGTCACCCGTCTTAACGACGTCTCAATCCTAATGTCGTTTCCGCAAAAAAAATATATACAAAAAAATACGCGACCGAATTTCGACAAAAAAGAGGGATGCAACACAAGGACTTCCCAGGGGGTCACACATCCTAGTACTACTATCGCCCAAGCACGCTTAACTTCGGAGTTCTGATGGGATCCGGTGCGTTAGTGCTGGTATGATCGCATCCATCTTTCCTACCACTCTAAATTCTATTAAACACCTCCTTTCTCCAACGCCCTAGCCTGCCCCCCACCGACATAGCCTCCGCGCACCGAGGCTTGGCGCCGCCCGTCACGCCCATCCGAATCGCCCCCGTTAACCGTCTTAACGACGTCTCAATCCTAATGTTATTTCCGCAAAAAAATATATATATTAAAAAATACGCGACTGAATTTCGATAAATAAGAGGGATGCAAAACGAGGACTTCCCAGGGGGTCACCCATCCTAGTACTACTCTCGCCCAAGCACGCTTAACTTCGGAGTTCTGATGGGATCCGGTGCGTTAGTGCTGGTATGATCGCATCCATCTTTCCTACCACTCTAAATTCTATTAAACACCACCTTTCTCCTACGCCCTAGCCTGCCCCACACCGACATAGCCTCCTGGCACCGACGCATGATGCCGCCCGTCACGCCCATCCTAATCGCCCCCGCCACCCGTCTTAACGATGTCTCAATCCTAATGTCGTTTCCGCAAAAAAATATATATATTAAAAAATACGAGATGGAATTTCGATAAAAAAGAGGGATGCAACACGAGGACTTTCCAGGGGGTCACCCAACCTAGTACTACTCTCGCCCAAGCACGCTTAACTTCGGAGTTCTGATGGGATCCGGTGCGTTAGTGCTGGTATGATCGCATCCATCTTTCCTACCACTCTAAATTCTATTAAACACCTCCTTTCTCCAACGCCCTAGCCTGACCCCTACCGACATAGCCTCCCCGCACCGACGCATGATGCCACCCGTCACTCCCATCCTAATCGCCCCCGTCACCCGTCTTAACGACGACTCAATCCTAATGTCGTTTCGCAAAAAAATATATATATTAAAAAATACGCGACGGAATTTCGATAAAAAAGAGGGATGCAACACGAGGACTTCCCAGAGGGTCACCCACCCTAGTACTACTCTCGCCCAAGCACGCTTAACTTCGGAGTTCTGATGGGATCCGGTGCGTTAGTGCTGGTATGATCGCATCCATCTTTCCTACCACTCTAAATTCTATTAAACACCTCCTTTCTCCAACGCCCTAGCCTGCCCCCTACCGACATAGCCTCCCCGCACCGACGTATGATGCCACCCGTCACTCCCATCCTAATCGCCCCCTTCACCCGTCTTAACGATGTCTCAATCCTAATGTCGTTTCGCAAAAAAAATATATATATTAAAAAATACGCGACGGAATTTCGATAAAAAAGAGGAATGCAACACGAGAACTTCCCAGAGGCTCACCCATCCTAGTACTACTCTCGCCCAAGCACGCTTAACTTCGGATTTCTGATGGGATCCGGTACGTTAGTGCTGGTATTATCGCATCCATCTTTCCTACCACTCTAAATTCTATTAAACACCTCCTTTCTCCAACGCCCTAGCCTGCCCCCTACCGACATAGCCTCCCCGCACCGACGCATGATTCCGCCCATCACTCCCATCCGAATCGGCCCCGTCACCCGTCTTAACAACGTCTCAATCCTAATGTCGTTTCGCAAAAAAAGATATATATTAAAAAATACGCGACGGAATTTCGACAAATTAGAGGGATGCAACACGAGGACTTCCCAGGGGGTCACCCATCCTAGTACTACTCTCGCCCAAGCACACTTAACTTCGGAGTTCTGATGGGATCCGGTGCGTTAATGCTGGTATGATCGCATCCTTCTTTCCTACCACTCTAAATTCTATTAAACACCTCCTTTCTCCAACGCCCTAGCCTGCCCCTCACCGACATAGCCTCCCCGCACCGACACATGATGCCGCCCGTCACGCCCATCCTTATCGCCCCCGTCACCCGTCTTAACGACGTCTCAATCCTAATGTCGTTTCGCAAAAAAATACATATATTAAAAAATACGCGACGGAATTTCGATAAAAAAGACGGATCCAACACGAGGACTTCCCAGGGGGTTACCCATCCTAGTAGTACTCTCGCCCAAGCACGCTTAACTTCGGAGTTTTGATGGGATCCGGTGCGTTAGTGCTGGTATGATCGCATCCATCTTTCCTACCACTCTAAATTCTATTAAACAACTCATTTCTCCAACGCCCTAGCCTGCCCCCACCGACATAGCCTCCCCGCACCGACGCATGATGCCGCCCGTCACGCCCATTCTAATCGCCCCCGTCACCCGTCTTAACGAAGTCTCAATCCTAATGTCGTTTCCGCAATAAAATATATATATTAAAAAATACGCGATGGAATTTCGATAAAAAAGAGGGATGCAACACGAGGACTTCCCAGGGGGTCACCCATCCTAGTACTACTCTCGCCCAAGCACGCTTAACTTCGGAGTTCTGATGGGATCAGGTGCGTTAGTGCTGGTATGATCGCATCCATCTTTCCTACCACTCTAAATTCTATTAAACACCTCCTTTCTTCAACGCCCTAGCCTGCCCGCCACCGACATAGCCTCCCCGCACCGACGAACGATGCCGCCCGTCACGCCCATCCTAATCGACCCCGTCACCCGTTTTAACGACGTCTCAATCCTAATGTCGTTTCCGCAAAAAAATATTTATATTAAAAAATACGCGACGAAATTTTGATAAAAAAGAGGGATGCAACACGAGGACTTCCCAGGGGGTCACCAATCCTAGTACTACTCTCGCCCAAGCACGCTTAACTTCGGTGTTCTGTTGGGATCCGATGCGTTAGTGCTGGTATGATCGCATCCATCTTTCCTGCCACTCTAAATTCTATTAAACACCTCCTTTCTCCAACACCCTAGCCTGCCCCCCACCGACATAGCCTCCCCGCACAGATGCATGATGCCGCCCGTCACGCTTATCCTAATCGCCCCCGTCACCCGTCTTAACGACGTCTCAATCCGAATGTCGTTTTCGCAAAGAAATATATATATTAAAAAATACGCGACGGAATTTCGACAAAAAAGAGGGATGCAACACAAGGACTTCCCAGGGGGTCACCCATCCTTGTACTACTCTCGCCAAAGCACGCTTAACTTCGGTGTTCTGTTGGGATCCGGTGCGTTAGTGCTGGTAAGATCGCATCAATCTTTCCTATCACTCTAAATTCTATTAAACACCTCCTTTCTCCAACGCCCTAGCGTGCCCCCCATCGACATAGCCTCCCCGCACCGACGCATGATGCCGCCCGTCACGCCCATCCTAATCGCCCCCGTCACCCATCTTAACGAAGTCTCAATCCTAATGTTGTTTCCGCAAAAAAATATATATATTAAAAAATACCCGACGGAATTTCGACAAAAAAGAGGGATGCAACACGAGGACTTCCCAGGGGGTCACCCATCCAAGTACATCTCTCGCCCAAGCACGCTTAACTTCAGAGTTCTGATGGGATCCGGTGCGTTAGTGCTGGTATGATCGCATCCATCTTTCCTACCACTCTAAATTCTATTAAACACATCCTTTCTCCAACGCCCTATCGTGCCCCCTACCGACATAGCTTCCCCGCACCGACGCATGATGCCGCCCGTCACGCCCATCCTAATCTCCCCCGTCACCCGTCTTAACGACGTCTCAATCCTAATTTCGTTTCCGCAAAAAAATATTTATATTAAAAAATACGCGACGGAATTTCGATAAAAAAGAAGGATGCAACACGAGAACTTTCCAGGGGGTCACCAATCCAAGTACTACTCTCGCCCAAGCACGCTTAACTTCGGAGTTCTAATGGGATTCGATGCGTTAGTGCTGGTATGATCGCATCCATCTTTCCTGCCACTCTAAATTCTATTAAACACCTCCTTTCTCCAACACCCTAGCCTGCCCCCCACCGACATAGCCTCCCCGCACAGACGCATGATGCCGCCCGTCACGCTTATCCTAATCGCCTCCGTCACCCGTCTTAACGACGTCTCAATCCGAATGTCGTTTTCGCAAAAAAAAATATATACTAAAAAAATACGCGACGGAATTTCGACAAAAAAGAGGGATGCAACACGAGGACTTCCCAGGGGGTCACCCATCCTAGTGCTACTATCGCCCAAGCACGCTTTACTTCGGAGTTCTGATGGGATACGGCGAGTTAGTGCTGGTATGGTCGCATCCATTTTTCCTACCACTCTAAATTCTATTAAACACCTCCTTTCTCCAACGCCCTAGCCTGCCCCCCACCGACATAGCCTCCCCGCACCGACGCATGGCGCCGCCCGTCACGCCAAACCGAATCGCCCCCGTCAATCGTCATAACGACGTCTTAATCCTAATATCATTTCCGCAAAAAAATATATATATTAAAAAATACGCGACGGAATTTCGATAAATAAGAGGGATGCAAAACGAGGGCTTCCCATGGGGTCACCCATCCTAGTACTACTCTCGCCCAAGCACGCTTAACTTCGGATTTCTGATGGGATCCGATGCGTTAGTGCTGGTATGCTCACATCCATCTTTCCTACCACTCTAAATTCTATTAAACACCTCCTTTCTCCGACGCCCTAACCTGCCCCCCACCGACATAGCCTCCCCGCACCGACACATGATGCCGCCCGTCACGCCCATCCTAATCGCCCCCGTCAACCGTCTTAACGACGTCTCAATCCTAATGTCATTTCCGCAAAAAAATATATATAATAAAAAATACGCGACGGAATTTCGACAAAAAAGAGGGATGCAACACGAGGACTTCCCAGGGGGTCTCCCATCCTAGTACTACTCTCGCCCAAGCACGCTTAACTTCGGAGTTCTGATGGGATCCGGTGCGTTAGTGCTGGTATGATCGCATCCATCTTTCCTACCACTCTAAATTCTATTAAACACCTCCTTTCTCCAATGCCCTAGCCTGCCCCCCACCGACATAGCCTCCCCGCACCGAGGCATGGCGCCGCCCGTCACGCCCATCCTAATCGCACCCCATCACCCGTCTTAACGACGTCTCAATCCTAATGTCGTTTCCGCAAAAAAATATATATATTAAAAAATACGCGACGGAATTTCGACAAAAAAGAGGGATGCAACACGAGGACTTCCCCGGGGGTCACCCATCTTAGTACTACTATCGCCCAAACACGCTTAACTTCAGAGTTCTGATGGGATCCGATGCGTTAGTGCTGGTATGATCGCATCCATCTTTCCTACCACTCTAAATTCTATTAAACACCTCCTTTCTCCAACGCCCTATCCTGCCCCCCACCGACATAGCCTCCCCGCACCGACGCACGATGCCGCCCGTCACGCCCATCCTAATCGCACCCTGTCACCCGTCTTAACAACGTCTCAATCCTAATTTCGTTTCCGCAAAAAAATATTTATAATAAAAAATACGCGACGGAATTTCGATAAAAAAGAAGGATGCAACACGAGAACTTTCCAGGGGGTCACCAATCCAAGTACTACTCTCGCCCAAGCACGCTTAACTTCGGAGTTCTAATGGGATTCGATGCGTTAGTGCTGGTATGATCGCATCCATCTTTCCTGCCACTCTAAATTCTATTAAACACCTCCTTTCTCCAACACCCTAGCCTGCCCCCCACCGACATAGCCTCCCCGCACAGACGCATGATGCCGCCCGTCACGCTTATCCTAATCGCCTCCGTCACCCGTCTTAACGACGTCTCAATCCGAATGTCGTTTTCGCAAAAAAAAATATATACTAAAAAAATACGCGACGGAATTTCGACAAAAAAGAGGGATGCAACACGAGGACTTCCCAGGGGGTCACCCATCCTAGTATTACTCTCGCCCAAGCACACTTAACTTCGGAGTTCTGATGGGATCCGGTGCGTTAGTGCTGGTATGATCGCATCCATCTTTCCTACCACTCTAAATTCTATTAAAACGCCTCCTTTCTCCAACGCCCTAACCTGCCCCACACCGACATAGCCTCCCCGCACCGACGCATGATGCCGCCCGTCATGCCCATCTTAATCGCCCCCGTCAACCGTCTTAACGACGTCTCTATCCTAATGTCATTTCCGCAAAAAAATATATATAATAAAAAATACGCGACGGAATTTCGATAAAAAAGAGGGATGCAACACGAGGACTTCCCAGGGGGTCTCCCATCCTAGTACTACTCTCGCCCAAGCACGCTTAACTTCGGAGTTCTGATGGGATCCGGTGCGTTAGTGCTGGTATGATCGCATCCATCTTTCCTACCACTCTAAATTCTATTAAACACCTCTTTTTTCCAACGCCCTAGCCTGCCCCCCACCGACATAGCCTCCACGCACCGAGGCATGGCGCCGCCCGTCACGCCCATCCGAATCGCCCCCGTCAACCGTCTTAACGACGTCTCAACCTAATGTTATTTCCGCAAAAAAATATATATATTAAAAAATACGCGACGGAATTTCGATAAATAAGAGGGATGCAAAACGAGGACTTCCCAGGGGGTCACCCATCCTAGTACTACTCTCGCTAAAGCACGCTTAAATTCGGAGTTCTGATGGGATCCGGTGCGTTAGTGCTGGTATGATCGCATCCATCTTCCCTACCACTCTAAATTCTATTAAACACCACCTTTCTCCTACGGCCTAGCCTGCCCCACACCGACATAGCCTCCAGGCACCGACGCATGATGCCGCCCGTCACGCCCATCCTAATCGCCCCCGCCACCCGTCTTAACGACGTCTCAATCCTAATGTCGTTTCCGCAAAAAAATATATATATTAAAAAATACGCGACGGAATTTCGATAAAAAAGAGGGATGCAACACGAGGACTTTCCAGGGGGTCACCCAACCTAGTACTACTCTCGCCCAAGCACGCTTAACTTCGGAGTTCAAATGGGATCCGTTGCGTTAGTGCTGGTATGATCGCATCCATCTTTCCTACCACTCTAAATTCTATTAAACACCTCCTTTCTCCAACGCCCTAGCCTGCCCCCTACCGACATAGCCTCCCCGCACCGACGCATGATGCCACCCGTCACTCCCATCCTAATCGTCCCCGTCACCCGTCTTAACGACGACTCAATCCTAATGTCATTTCTCAAAAAAATATATATATTAAAATATACGCGACGTAATTTCGATAAAAAAGAGGGATGCAACACGAGGACTTCCCAGAGGGTCACCCATCCTAGTACTACTCTCGCCCAAGCATGCTTAAATTCGGAGTTCTGATGGGATCCGGTGCGTTAGTGCTGGTATGATCGCATCCATCTTTCCTACCACTCTAAATTCTATAAAACACCTCCTTTCTCCAACGCCCTAACCTGCCCCCACCGACATAGCCTCCCCGCACCGACGCATGATGCCGCCCGTCACGCCCATCCTAATCGCCCCCGTCAACCGTCTTAACGACGTCTCAATCCTAATGTCATTTCCGCAAAAAAATATATATAATAAAAAATACGCGACGGAATTTCGATAAAAAA
The DNA here is from genome assembly GCA_018342035.1 of Solanum appendiculatum. NCBI lineage: Eukaryota > Viridiplantae > Streptophyta > Magnoliopsida > Solanales > Solanaceae > Solanum > Solanum appendiculatum. The sequence goes on from JAGDQO010002106.1 coordinate 141,653, forward strand.
GAGGGATGCAACACGAGGACTTCCCAGGGGGTCTCCCATCCTAGTACTACTCTCGCCCAAGCACGCTTAACTTCGGAGTTCTGATGGGATCCGGTGCGTTAGTGCTGGTATGATCGCATCCATCTTTCCTACCACTCTAAATTCTATTAAACACCTCCTTTTTCCAACGCCCTAGCCTGCCCCCCACCGACATAGCCTCCCCGCACAGACGCATGATGCCGCCCGTCACGCTTATCCTAATCGCCCCCGTCACCCGTCTTAACGACGTCTCAATCCGAATGTCGTTTTCGCAAAAAAAAATATATATTAAAAAATACGCGACGGAATTTCGATAAATAAGAGGGATGCAAAACGAGGACTTCCCAGGGGGTCACCCATCCTAGTACTACTCTCGCCATAGCACGCTTAAATTCGGAGTTCTGATGGGATCCGGTGCGTTAGTGCTGGTATGATCGCATCCATCTTTCCTACCACTCTAAATTCTATTAAACACCACCTTTCTCCTACGCCCTAGCCTGCCCCACACTGACATAGCCTCCTGGCACCGACGCATGATGCCGCCCTCACGCCCATCCTAATCGCCCCCGTCACCCGTCTTAACGACGTCTCAATCCTAATGGCGTTTCGCAAAAAAATATATATATTAAAAAATACGCGACGGAATTTCGATAAAAAAGAGGGATGCAACACGAGGACTTCCCAGAGGCTCACCCATCCTAGTAGTACTCTCGCCCAAGCACGCTTAACTTCGGATTTCTGATGGGATCCGGTGCGTTAGTGCTGGTATGATCGCATCCATCTTTCCTACCACTCTAAATTCTATTAAACACCTCCTTTCTCCAACGCCCTAACCTGCCCCCCACCGACAAAGCCTCCCCGCACCGACACATGATGCCGCCTGTCACGCCCATCCTAATCGCCCCCGTCACCCGTCTTAACGACGTCTCAATCCTAATGTCGTTTCGCAAAAAAATATATATATTAAAAAATACACGACGGAATCTCGATAAAAAAGAGGGATGCAACACGAGGACTTCCCAGGGGATCACCCATCCTAGTACTATTTCCGCCCAAGCACGCTTAACTTCGGAGTTTTGATGGGATCCGGTGCGTTAGTGCTGGTATGATCGCATCCATCTTTCCTACCACTCTAAATTCTATAAAACACCTCCTTTCTCCAACGCCCTAGCCTGCCCCCCACCGACATAGACTCCCCGCACCGACGCATGATGCCGCCCGTCACGCCCATTCTAATCGCCCCCGTCACCCGTCTTAACGAAGTCTCAATCCTAATGTCGTTTCCGCAATAAAATATATATATTAAACAATACGCGACGGAATTTCGATAAAAAAGAGGGATGCAACACGAGGACTTCCCAGGGGGTCACCCATCCTAGTACTACTCTCGTCCAAGCACGCTTAACTTCGGAGTTCTGATGGGATCCGATGCGTTAGTGCTGGTATGATCGCATCCATCTTTTCTACCACTCTAAATTCTATGAAACACCTCCTTTCTCCAACGCCCTATCGTGCCCCCCACCGACATAGCCTCCCCGCACCGACGCATGATGCCGCCCGTCACGCCCATCCTAATCTCCCCCGTCACCCGTCTTAACGAAGTCTCAATCCTAATGTCGTTTCGCAAAAAAATATATATATTAACAAATACGCGACGGAATTTCGACAAAAAAGACGGATACAACACGGGGACTTCCCAGGGGGTCACCCATCCTAGTGCTACTATCGCCCAAGCTCGCTTAACTTCGGAGTTCTGATGGGATACGGCGCGTTAGTGCTGGTATGGTCGAATCCATTTTTCCTACCACTCTAAATTCTATTAAACACCTCCTTTCTCCAACGCCCTAGCCTGCCCCACACCGACATAGCCTCCTGGCACCGACGCATGATGCCGCCCGTCACGCCCATCCTAATCGCCCCCGCCACCCGTCTTAACGACCTCTCAATCCTAATGTCGTTTCCGCAAAAAAATATATATATTAAAAAATACGAGACGGAATTTCGATAAAAAAGAGGGATGCATCACGAGGACTTCCCAGGGGGTCACCCATCCTAGTACTACTCTCGCCCAAGCACGCTTAACTTCGAATTTCTGATGGGATCCGGTGCGTTAGTGCTGGTATGATCGCATCCATCTTTCCTACCACTCTAAATTCTATTAAACACCTCCTTTCTCCAACGCCCTAACCTGCCCCCACCGACATAGCCTCCCCGCACCGACGCATGATGCCGCCCGTCACGCCCATCCTAATCGCCCCCGTCAACCGTCTTAACGACGTCTCAATCCTAATGTCATTTCCGCAAAAAAATATATATAATAAAAAATACGCGACGGAATTTCGATAAAAAAGAGGGATGCAACACGAGGACTTCCCAGGGGGTCTCCCATCCTAGTACTACTCTCGCCCAAGCACGCTTAACTTCGGAGTTCTGATGGGATCCGGTGCGTTAGTGCTGGTATGATCGCATCCATCTTTCCTACCACTCTAAATTCTATTAAACACCTCCTTTTTCCAACGCCCTAGCCTGCCCCCCACCGACATAGCCTCCCCGCACAGACGCATGATGCCGCCCGTCACGCTTATCCTAATCGCCCCCGTCACCCGTCTTAACGACGTCTCAATCCGAATGTCGTTTTCGCAAAAAAAAATATATATTAAAAAATACGCGACGGAATTTCGATAAATAAGAGGGATGCAAAACGAGGACTTCCCAGGGGGTCACCCATCCTAGTACTACTCTCGCCATAGCACGCTTAAATTCGGAGTTCTAATGGGATCCGGTGCGTTAGTGCTGGTATGATCGCATCCATCTTCCCTACCACTCTAAATTCTATTAAACACCACCTTTCTCCTACGCCCTAGCCTGCCCCACACCGACATAGCCTCCAGGCACCGACGCATGATGCCGCCCGTCACGCCCATCCTAATCGCCCCCGTCACCCGTCTTAACGACGTCTCAATCCTAATGTCGTTTACGAAATAAAAAAAATATATATTAAAAAATACGCGACGGAATTTCGATAAAAAAGAGGGATGCAACACGAGGACTTTCCAGGGGGTCACCCAACCTAGTACTACTCTCGCCCAAGCACGCTTAACTTCGGAGTTCTGATGGGATCCGTTGCGTTAGTGTTGGTATGATCGCATCCATCTTTCCTACCACTCTAAATTCTATTAAACACCTCCTTTCTCCAACGCCCTAGCCTGCCCCCTACCGACATAGCCTCCCCGCACCGACGCATGATTCCACCCGTCACTCCCATCCTAATCGCCCCCGTCACCCGTCTAACGACGACTCAATCCTAATGTCGTTTCTCAAAAAAATATATATATGAAAAAATACGCGACGTAATTTCGATAAAAAAGAGGGATGCAACACGAGGACTTTCCAGGGGGTCACCCAACCTAGTACTACTCTCGCCCAAGCACGCTTAACTTCGGAGTTCTGATGGGATCCGTTGCGTTAGTGCTGGTATGATCGCATCCATCTTTCCTACCACTCTAAATTCTATTAAACACCTCCTTTCTCCAACGCCCTAGCCCGCCCCCTACCGACATAGCCTCCCCGCACCGACGCATGATGCCACCCTCACTCCCATCCTAATCGCCCCCGTCACCCGTCTTAACGACGACTCAATCCTAATGTCGTTTCGCAAAAAAATATATATATTAAAAAATACACGACGTAATTTCGATAAAAAAGAGGGATGCAACACGAGGACTTCCCAGAGGGTCACCCATCCTAGTACTACTCTCGCCCAAGCACGCTTAAATTCGGAGTTCTGATGGGATCCGGTGCGTTAGTGCTGGTATGATCGCATCCATCTTTCCTACCACTCTAAATTCTATTAAACACCACCTTTCTCCTACGCCCTAGCCTGCCCCACACCGACATAGCCTCCTGGCACCGACGCATGATGCCGCCCTCACGCCCATCCTAATCGCCCCCGTCACCCGTCTTAACGACGTCTCAATTCTAATGGCGTTTCGCAAAAAAATATATATATTAAAAAATACGCGACGGAATTTCGATAAAAAAGAGGGATGCAACACGAGGACTTCCCAGAGGCTCACCCATCCTAGTAGTACTCTCGCCCAAGCACGCTTAACTTCTGATTTCTGATGGGATCCGGTACGTTAGTGCTGGTATTATCGTATTCATCTTTCCTACCACTCTAAATTCTATTAAACACCTCCTTTCTCCAACGCCCTTGCCTGCCCCCCACCGACATAGCCTCCCCGCACCGAGGCATGGCGCCGCCCGTCACGCCCATCCTAATCGCACCCCATCACCCGTCTTAACGACCTCTCAATCCTAATGTCGTTTCCGCAAAAAAAAAATATATTAAAAAATACGCGATCGAATTTCTACAAAAATGAGGGATGCAACACGAGGACTTCCCAGGGGGTCACCCATCCTAGTACTACTCTCGCCCAAGAACGCTTAACTTCGAATTTCTGATGGGATCCGGTGCGTTAGTGCTGGTATGATCGCATCCATCTTTCCTACCACTCTAAATTCTATTAAACACCTCCTTTCTCATACGCCCTATCCTGCCCCCCACCGACATAGCCTCCCCGCACCGACGCACGATGCCGCCTGTCACGCCCATTCTAATCGCACCCTGTCACCCGTCTTAACGACGTCTCAATCCTAATGTCGTTTCTGCAAAAAAATATTTATATTAAAAAATACGCGACGGAATTTCGATAAAAAAGAAGGATGCAACACGAGAACTTCCCAGGGGGTCACCAATCCTAGTACTACTCTCGCCCAAGCACGCTTAACTTCGGAGTTCTAATGGGATTCGATGCGTTAGTGCTGGTATGATCGCATCCATCTTTCCTACCACTCTAAATTCTATTAAACACCTCCTTTCTCCAACACCCTAGCCTGCCCCCCACACACATAGCCTTCTCGCACAGACGCATGATGCCGCCCGTCACGCTTATCCTAATCGCCCCCGTCACCCGTCTTAACGACGTCTCAATCATAATGTCGTTTTCGCAAAAAAAAATATATATTAAAAAATACGCGACGGAATTTCGACAAAAAAGAGGGATGCAACACGAGGACTTCCCAGGGGGTCACCCATCCTAGTACTACTCTCGCCCAAGCACGCTTAACTTCGTAGTTCTGATGGGATCCGGTGCGTTAGTGCTGGTATGATCGCATCCATCTTTCCTACCACTCTAAATTCTATTAAACACCTCCTTTCTCCGACGCCCTAACCTGCCCCCCACCGACATAGCCTCCCTGCACCGACGCATGATGCCGCCCGTCACGCCCATCCTAATCGCCCCCGTCAACCGTCTTAACGACGTCTCAATCCTAATTTTATTTCCGCAAAAAAATATTTATATTAAAAAATACGCGACGGAATTTCTACAAAAAAGAGGGATGCAACACGAGGACTTCCCAGGGGGTCACCCATCCTAGTACTACTCTCGCCCAAGCACGCCTAACTTCGGAGTTCTGATTGGATCCGGTGCGTTAGTGCTGGAATGACAGCATCCATCTTTCCTACCACTCTAAACTCTATTAAACACCTCCTTTCTCCAACTCCCTAGCCTGCCCCCCACCGACATAGCCTCCCCGCACCGACGCATGATGCCGCCCGTCACGCCCAATCCTAATCGCCCCCGTCACTCGTCTTAAGTACGTCTCAATCCTTAAGTCGTTTCCGCAAAAAAATATATATATTAAAAAAAACGCGACGGAATTTCGATAAAACAGAGGGATGCAACACGAGGACTTCCCAGGGGGTCATCCATTCAAGTACTACTCTCGCCCAAGCACGCTTAACTTCGGAGTTCTGATGGGATCCGGTGCGTTAGTGCTGGTATGATCGCATCCATCTTTCCTACCACTCTAAATTCTATTAAACACCTCCTTTCTCCAACGCCCTAGCCTGCCCCCCACAGACATAGCTTCCCCGCACCGATGAATGATGCCGCCCGTAACGCCCATCCTAATCGCCCCCGTCACCCGTCTTAACGACGTCTCAATCCTAATGTCGTTTTCACAAAAAAATATATATATTAAAAAAAAATATTTATATTAAAAAATACGCGACGAAATTTCGATAAAAAAGAGGGATGCAACACGAGGACTTCCTAGGGGGTCACCCATCCTAGTACTACTCTCGCCCAAGGACGCTTAACTTCGGAGTTCTGATGGGATCGGTGCGTTAGTGCTGGTATGATCGCATTCGTCATTCCTACCACTCTAAATTCTATTAAACACCTCCTTTCTCCAACGCCCTAGCCTGCCCCCCACCGACATAGCCTCCTCGCACCGACGCATGATTCCGCCCGTCACGCCAATCCTAATCGCCCCCGTCAATAGTCTTAACGACGTCTCAATCCTAATTTTATTTCCGCAAAAAAATATATATATTAAAAAATACGCGACGGAATTTCGACAAAAAAGAGGGATGCAACACGAGGACTTCCGAGGGGGTCAACCATCCTAGTACTACTCTCGCCAAAGCACGCTTAACTTCTGAGTTCTGAAGGGATCCGGTGCGTTAGTGCTGGTATGATCGCATCCATCTTTCCTACCACTCTAAATTCTATTAAACACCTCCTTTCTCCAACGCCCTAGCCTGCCCCCCACCGACATAGCCTCCCCGCACCGACGCATGATGCCGCCCGTCACGCCCATCGTAATCACCCCCGTCACCCGTCTTAACGACGTCTCAATCCTAATGTCTTTTCCGCAAAAAAATAAATATATTAAAAAATACGCGATGGAATTTCGATAAAAAAGAGGGATGCAACACGAGGACTTCCTTGGGGGTCACCCATCCTAGTACTACTCTCGCCCAAGCACGCTTAACTTCGGAGTTCTGATGGGATCCGGTGCGTTAGTGTTGGTATGATCTCATCTGTCTTTCCTACCACTCTAAATTCTATTAAACACCTCCTTTCTCCAACGCCCTAGCCTGCCCCCCACCGACATAGCCTCCCCGCACCGACGCATGATGCCGCCCGTCACGCCCATCCTAATCGCCCCCGTCACCCGTCTTAACGACGTCTCAATCCGAATGTCGTTTCCAAAAAAAAATATATATATTAAAAAATACGCGACGGAATTTTGATAAAAAAAGGGGATGCAACACGAGGACTTCCCAGGGGGTCACCCATCCTAGTACTACTCTCGCCCAAGCACGCTTAACTTCAGAGTTCTGATGGGATCCGGTGCGTTAGTGCTGGTATGATCGCATCCGTGTTTCCTACCACTCTAAATTCTATTAAACACCTCCTTTCTCCAACGCCCTAGCCTGCCCCCCACCGACATAACTCCTCGCACCGACGCATAATGCCGCCCGTCACGCCAATCCTAATCGCCCCCGTCAACAGTCTTAACGACGTCTCAATCCTAATTTTATTTCCGCAAAAAAAATATATATATTAAAAAATACGCGACGGAATTTCGACAAAAAAAAGGGATGCAACACGAGCACTTCCCAGGGGGTCAACCATCCTAGTACTACTCTTGCCCAAGCACGCTTAACTTCGGAGTTCTGATGGGATCCGGTGCGTTAGTGCTGGTATGATCGCATCCATCTTTCCTACCACTCTAAATTGTATTAAACACCTCCTTTTTCCAACGTCCTAGCCAGCCCCCCACCGACATAGCCTCCCCGCACCGACAAATGATGCCGCCTGTCACGCCCATCCTAATCGCCCCCGTCCCCGTCTTAACGACGTCTCAATCCTAATGTCGTTTCCGCAAAAAAATATATATATTAAAAAAAACGCGACGGAATTTCGATAAAAAAGAGGGATGCAACACGAGGACTTCCCAGGGGGTCACCCATCCTAGTACTACTCTCGCCCAAGCACGCTTAACTTCGAAGTTCTGATGGGATCCGGTGCGTTAATGCTGGTATGATCGCATCCATCTTTCCTACCACTCTAGATTCTATTAAACACCTCCTTTCTCCAATGCCCTAGCCTTCCCCCCACCGACATAGCTTTCCCGCACTGACGAATGATGCCGCCCGTCACGCCCATCCTAATCGCCCCCGTCACCCGTCTTAACGACGTCTCAATCTTTATGTCGTTTCCGCAAAAAAATATTTATATTAAAAAATACGCGACGGAATTTCGATTAAAAAGAGGGAAGCAACACGAGGACTTCCCAGGGGGTCACCCATCCTAGTACTACTCTCGCCCAAGCACGCTTAACTTCAGAGTTCTGATGGGATCCGGTGCGTTAATGCTGGTATGATCGCATCCATCTTTCCTACCACTCTAAATTCTATTAAACACCTCCTTTCTCCAAAGCCCTAGCCTGCCCCCCACCTGACATAGCTTTTCCGCATCCGACGAAATGATGCCAACCCGTCACGCCCAAGTCCTAGATCGCCCCCAGTTCAACCCGTCTTTAACGACGCTTCAATCCTATATGTCGTTTCCGCAAAAAAATATTTATATTAAAAAATACGCGACGGAATTTCGATTAAAAAGAGGGATGCAACACGAGGACTTCCCAGGGGGTCACCCATCCTAGTAGTACTCTCGCCCAAGCACGCTTAACTTCGGAGTTCTGATGGGATCCGGTGCGTTAGTGCTGGTATGATCGCATCCATCATTCCTACCACTCTAAATTCTATTAAACACCTCCTTTCTCCAACGCCCTAGCCTGCCCCCCACCGACATAGCCTCCTCGCACCGACGCATGATGCCGCCCGTCACGCCAATCCTAATCGCCCCCGTCAACAGTCTTAACGACGTCTCACTCCTAATTTTATTTCCGCAAAAAAAATATATATATTAAAAAGTACGCGACGGAATTTCGACAAAAAAGAGGGATGCAACACGAGGACTTCCCAGGGGGTCACCCATCCTAGTACTACTCTCGCCCAAGCACGCTTAACTTCTGAGTTCTGAAGGGATCCGGTGCGTTAGTGCTGGTATGATGGCATCCATCTTTCCTACCACTCTAAATTGTATTAAACACCTTCTTTCTCCAACGCCCTAGCCTGCCCCCCACCGACATAGCCTCCCCGCACCGACGCATGATGCCGCCCGTCACGCCCATCGTAATCGCCCCCGTCACCCGTCTTAACGACGTCTCAATCCTAATGTCGTTTCCGCAAAAAAATATATATATTAACAAATACGCGACGGATTTTCGATAAAAAAGAGGGTTGCAACACGAGGACTTCCCAGGGGGTCACCCATACTAGTACTACTCTCGCCCAAGCACGCTTAACTTCGGAGTTCTGATGGGATCCGGTGCGTTAATGCTGGTATGATCGCATCCATCTTTCCTACCTCTCTAAATTCTATTAAACACCTCCTTTCTCCAAAGCCCTAGCCTGCCCCCCACCGACATAGATTTCCCGCACCGACGAATGATACCGCCCGTCACACCCATCCTAATCGCCCCCGTCACCCGTCTTAACGACGTCTCAATCCTAATTTTATTTCCGCAAAAAAATATTTATATTAAAAAATACGCGACGGAATTTCGACAAAAAAGAGGGATGCAACACGAGGACTTCCCAGGGGGTCACCCATCCTAGTACTACTCTCGCCCAAGCACGCCTAACTTCGGAGTTCTGATTGGATCCGGTGCGTTAGTGCTGGAATGACAGCATCCATCTTTCCTACCACTCTAAACTCTATTAAACACCTCCTTTCTCCAACTCCCTAGCCTGCCCCCCACCGACAAAGCCTCCCCGCACCGACGCATGATGCCGCCCGTCACGCCCAATCTTAATCGCCCCCGTCACTCGTCTTAAGGACGTCTCAATCCTAATTTTATTTCCGCGAAAAAATTTATATATTAAAAAATACGCGACGGAATTTCGATAAAAAAGAGGGATGCAACACGAGGACTTCCCAGGGGGTCACCCATCCTAGTACTACTCTCGCCAAAGCACGCTTAACTTCGGAGTTCTGATGGGATACGGTGCGTTAGTGCTGGTTTGATCGCATCCGTCTTTCCTACCACTCTAAATTCTATTAAACACCTCCTTTCTCCACGCCCTAGCCTGTACCCCACCGACATATGCTTTATCCCGCACTGACGAATGATGCGCCGTTCACGCCCATCATAATCGCCCCCGTCACCCGTCTTAACGACGTCTCAATCCTAGTGTCGTTTCCGCAAAAAAATATTTATATTAGAAAATTCGCGACGGAATTTTGATAAAAAAGAGGAATGCAACACGAGGACTTCCCAGGGGGTCACCCATCCTAGTACTACTCTCGCCCAAGCACGCTTAACTTCGGAGTTCTGATGGGATCCGGTGCGTTAGTGCTGGTATGATCGCATCCATCTTTCCTACCACTCTAAATTGTATTAAACACCTCCTTTCTCAAACGCCCTAGCCTGCCCCCCACTGATATAGCCTCCCCGCACAGACGCATGATGCCGCCCCTCACGCCCATCCTAATCGCCCCCGTCACCCGTCTTAACGACCTCTCAATCCTAATGTCGTTTCCGCAAAAAAAAATATATATTAAAAAATACGCGACGGAATTTCTATAAAAAGAGGGATGCAACACGAGGACTTCCCAGGGGGTCACCCATCCTAGTACTACTCTCGCCCAAGGACGCTTAACTTCGGAGTTCTGATGGGATCCGGTGCGTTAAAGCCGGTATGATCGCATCCATCTTCCCAACCACTCTAAATTCTATTAAACACCTCCTTTCTACAACGCCCTAGCCTGCCCCCCGCCGACATAGCTTTCCCGCACTGACGAATGATGCCGCCCGTCACGCCCATCCTAATCGCCCCGTCACCCGTCTTAACGACCTCTCAATCCTAATGTCGTTTCCGCAAAAAAATATATATACTAAAAAATACGCGACAGAATTTCGAGAAAAAAGAGGGATGCAACACGAGGACTTCCCAAGGGGTCACCCATCCTAGTACTACTCTCGCCCAAGCACGCTTAACTTCGGAGTTCTGATGGGATCCGGTGCGTTAATGCTGATATGATCGCATCCAACTTTCCTACCACTCTAAATTCTATTAAACACCTTCTTTCTCCAACGCCTATGCCTGCCCCACCGACATAGCTTTCCGCACTTGACGAATGATGGCCGCCGTCACGGCCATCCTACATCGCCCCGTCACCCGTCTTAACGACGTCTTCCTCCTAATGTCGTTTCCGCAAAAAAATAAATATAAGAAAAAATACGCGACGGAATTTCGATGAAAAAGAGGGATGCAACACGAGGACTTCCCAGGGGGTCAACCATCCTAGTACTACTCTCGCCCAAGCACGCTTAACTTCGGAGTTCTGATGGGATCCGGTGCGTTAATGCTGATATGATCGCATCCATCTTTCCTACCACTCTAAATTCTATTAAACACCTCCTTTCTCCAACGCCCTAGCCTGCACCCCACCGACATAGCTTTCCCGCACTGACGAATGATGCCGCCCGTCACGCCCATCATAATCGCCCCCGTCACCCGTCTTAACGACGTCTCAATCCTAGTGTCGTTTCCGCAAAAAAATATTTATATTAGAAAATTCGCGACGGAATTTCGATAAAAAAGAGGAATGCAACACGAGGACTTCCCAGGGGGTCACCCATCCTAGTACTACTCTCGCCCAAGCACGCTTAACTTCGGAGTTCTGATGGGATCCGGTGCGTTAGTGCTGGTATGATCGCATCCGTCTTTCCTACCACTCTAAATTGTGTTAAACACCTCCTTTCTCAAACGCCCTAGCCTGCCCCCCACTGACATAGCCTCCCCGCACAGACGCATGATGCCGCCCCTCACGCCCATCCTAATCGCCCCCGTCACCCGTCTTAACGACCTCTCAATCCTAATGTCGTTTCCGCAAAAAAATATATATATTAAAAAATACGCGATGGAATTTCGATAAAAAGAGGGATGCAACACGAGGACTTCCCAGGGGGTCACCCATCCTAGTACTACTCTCGCCCAAGGACGCTTAACTTCGGAGTTCTGATGGGATCCGGTGCGTTAAAGCCGGTATGATCGCATCCATCTTCCCTACCACTCTAAATTCTATTAAACACCTTCTTTCTACAACGCCCTAGCCTGCCCCCCGCCGACATAGCTTTCCCGCACTGACGAATGATGCCGCCCGTCACGCCCATCCTAATCGCCCCCGTCACCCGTCTTAACGACGTCTCAATCCTAATTTTATATCCGCAAAAAAATATATATATTAAAAAATACGCGACGGAATTTCGAAAAAAAAGAGGGATGCAACACGAGGACTTCCCATGGGGTCACCCATCCTAGTACTACTCTCGCCCAAGCACGCTTAACTTCGGAGTTCTGATGGGATCCGGTGCGTTAGTGCGGGTATGATCGCAACCATCTTTCCTACCACTCTAAATTGTATTAAACACCTCCTTTCTCCAACGCCCTAGCCTGCCCCCCACCGACATAGCCTCCCCGCACCGACGCATGATGCCGTCCGTCACGCCCATCCTAATCGCCCCAGTCACCCGTCTTAACGACCTCTCAATCCTAATGTCGTTTCCGCAAAAAAATATATATATTAAAAAATACGCGACAGAATTTCGATAAAAAAGAGGGATGCAACACGAGGACTTCCCAGGGGGTCACCCATCCTAGTACTACTCTCGCCCAAGCACGCTTAACTTCGGAGTTCTGATGGGATCCGGTGCGTTAATGCTGGTATGATCGCATCAAACTTTCCTACCACTCTAAATTCTATTAAACACCTCCTTTCTCCAACGCCCTAGCCTGCCCCCCACCGACATAGCTTTCCCGCACTGACGAATGATGCCGCCCGTCACGCCCATCATAATCGCCCCCGTCACCCGTCTTAACGACGTCTCAGTCCTAGTGTCGTTTCCGCAAAAAAATATTTATATTAAAAAATACGCGACGGAATTTCGATAAAAAAGAGGAATGCAACACGAGGACTTCCCACGGGGTCACCCATCCTAGTACTACTCTCGCCCAAGCACGCTTAACTTCGGAGTTCTGATGGATCCGGTGCGTTAGTGCTGGTATGATCGCATCCATCTTTCCTACCACTCTAAATTGTATTAAACACCTCCTTTCTCAAACGCCCTAGCCTGCCCCCCAACTGACATAGCCTCCCCGCACCGACGCATGGTGCCGCCCGTCACGCCCATCCTAATCGCCCCCGTCACCCGTCTTAACGACCTCTCAATCCTAATGTCGTTTCCGCAAAAAAATATATGTATTAAAAAATACGCGACGGAATTTCGATAAAAAAGAGAGATGCAACACGAGGACCTCCCAGGGGGTCACCCATTCCTAGACTTCTCTGTCGCCCAAGGACGCTGTACTTCGAGTTCTGATGGGATCCGGTGCGTTTAATTGCGGTATGATGCGCATCCAGTTTTCTACCACTCTAAATTCTATTAAACACCTCCTTTCTCCAACGCCCTAGCCTGCCCCCCACCGACATAGCTTTCCCGCACTGACGAATGATGCCGCCCGTCACGCCCATCATAATCGCCCCCGTCACCCGTCTTAACGACGTCTCAGTCCTAGTGTCGTTTCCGCAAAAAAATATTTATATTAAAAAATACGCGACGGAATTTCGATAAAAAAGAGGAATGCAACACGAGGACTTCCCACGGGGTCACCCATCCTAGTACTACTCTCGCCCAAGCACGCTTAACTTCGGAGTTCTGATGGATCCGGTGCGTTAGTGCTGGTATGATCGCATCCATCTTTCCTACCACTCTAAATTGTATTAAACACCTCCTTTCTCCAACGCCCTAGCCTGCCCCCCACCGACATAGCCTCCCCGCACCGACGCATGATGCCGCCCGTCACGCCCATCTTAATCGCCCGTCACCGTCTTAACGACCTTCAATCCTATGTCGTTTCCGCAAAAAAATATATATATTAAAAAATACGCGACAGCGATATTTGATAAAAAGAGGGATGCAACACGAGGCCTTCCCAGGGGGTCAACCATCCTAGTACTACTCTCGCCCAAGCACGCTTAACTTCGGAGTTCTGATGGCATCCGGTGCGTTAATGCTGGTATGATCGCATCCATCTTTCCTACCACTCTAAATTCTATTAAACACCTCCTTTCTCCAACGCCCTAGCCTGCCCCCCACCGACATAGCTTTCCCGCACCGACGAATGATGCCGCCCGTCACGCCCATCCTAATCGCCCCCGTCACCCGTCTTAACGACGTCTAAATCCCAATGTCGTTTCCGCAAAAAAATAAATATATTCAAAAATACGCGACGGAATTTCGATAAAAAAGAGGGATGCAACACGAGGACTTCCCGGGGGGTCACCCATCCGAGTACTACTCTCGCCCAAGCACGCTTAACTTCGGAGTTCTGATGGGATCCGGTGCGTTAATGCTGGTATGATCGCATCCATCTTTCCTACCACTCTAAATTCTATTAAACACCTCCTTTCTTCAACGCCCTAGCCTGCCCCTCACCGACATAGCCTCCCCGCACCGACGCATGACGCCGCCCGTCACGCCCATCCTTATCGCCCCTGTCACCCGTTTTAACGACGTCTCAATCCGAATGTCGTTTCAGCAAAAAATATATATATTAAAAAATACGCGACCGAATTTCGACAAAAAAGAGGGATGCAACACGAGGACTTCCCAGGGGGTCACCCATCCTAGTACTACTCTCGCCCAAGCACGCTTAACTTAGGAGTTCTGATGGGATCCGGTGCGTTAGTGCTGGTTTGATCGCATCCGTCTTTCCTACCACTCTAAATTCTATTAAACACCTCCTTTCTCAAACGCCCTAGCCTGCCCCACACCGACATAGCCTCCCCGCACCGACGCATGATGCCGCCCGTCACGCCCATCCTAATCGCCCCCGTCACCCGTCTTAACGACCTCTCAATCCTAATGTCGTTTCCGCAAAAAAATATATATATTAAAAAATACGCGACATAATTTTGATAAAAAAGAGGGATGCAACACGAGGACTTCCCAAGGGGTCACCCATCCTAGTACTACTCTCGCCCAAGCACGCTTAACTTCGAAGTTCTGATGGGATCCGGTGCGTTAATGCTGGTATGATCGCATCCATCTTTCCTACCACTCTAAATTTTATTAAACACCTCCTTTCTCCAACGCCCTAGCCTGCCCCCCACCGACATAGCTTTCCCGCACTGACGAATGATGCCGCCCGTCACGCCCATCATAATCGCCCCCGTCAGCCGTCTTAACGACGTCTCAATCCTAGTGTCGTTTCCGCAAAAAAATATTTATATTAAAAAATACGCGACGGAATTTCGATAAAAAAGAGGGATGCAACACGAGGACTTCCCATGGGGTCACCCATCCTAGTACTACTCTCACCCAAGCACGCTTAACTTCGGAGTTCTGATGGAATCCGGTGCGTTAGTGCTGGTATGATCGCATCCATCTTTCCTGCCACTCTAAATTGTATTAAACACCTCCTTTCTCAAACGCCCTATCCTGCCCCCCACCGACATAGCCTCCCCGCACCGACGCATGATGCCGCCTGTCACGCCCATCCTAATCGCCCCCGTCACCCGTCTTAACGACCTCTCAATCCTAATGTCGTTTCCGCTAAAAAATGTATATATTAAAAAATACGCGACGGAATTTCGATAAAAATGAGGGATGCAACATGAGGACTTCCCAGGGGGTCACACATCCTAGTACTACTCTCGCCCAAGCACGCTTAACTTCGGAGTTCTGATGGGATCCGGTGCGTTAATGCTGGTATGATCGCATCCATCTTTCCTACCACTCTAAATTCTATTAAACACCTCCTTTCTCCAACGCCCTAGCCTGCCCCCCACCGACAAAGCCTCCCAGCACCGACGCATGATGCCGCCCGTCACGCCCATCCTAATCGCCCCCGTCACCCGTCTTAACGACCTCTCAATCCTAATGTCGTTTCTGCCAAAAATATATGTATTAAAAAATACGCGACGGAATTTCGATTAAAAAGAGAGATGCCAACACGAGGACCTCCCAGGGGTCACCCATCCTAGTACTACTCTCGCCCAAGCACGCTTAATTTCGGAGTTCTGATGGGATCCGGTGCGTTAGTGCTGGTATGATCGCATCCATCTTTCCTACCACTCTAAATTCTATTAAACACCTCCTTTCTCCAACGCCCTAGGCTGCCCCCTACCGACATAGCTTTCCCGCACTGACGAATGATGCCGCCCGTCACGCCCATCATAATCGCCCCCGTCACCCGTCTTAACGACCTCTCAATCCTAATGTCGTTTCCGCAAAAAAATATATGTATTAAAAAATACGCGACGGAATTTCGATAAAAAAGAGAGATGCAACACGAGGACCTCCCAGGGGGTCACCCATCCTAGTACTACTCTCGCCCAAGGACGCTTAGCTTCGGAGTTCTGATGGGATCCGGTGCGTTAATTCCGGTATGATCGCATCCATCTTTCCTACCACTCTAAATTCTATTAAACACCTCCTTTCTACAACGCCCTAGCCTGCCCCCCACCGACATAGCTTTCCCGCACTGACGAATGATGCCGCCCGTCACGCCCATCCTAATCGCCCCCGTCACCCGTCTTAACGACCTCTCAATCCTAATGTCGTTTCCGCAAAAAAATACATATATTAAAAAAAATACGCGACAGAATTTCGATAAAAAAGAGGGATGCAACACGAGGACTTCCCAGGGGGTCACCCATCCTAGTACTACTCTCGCCCAAGCACGCTTAACTATAGAGTTCTGATGGGATCCGGTGCGTTAATGCTGGTATGATCGCATCAATCTTTCCTACCACTCTAAATTCTATTAAACACTTCCTTACTCCAACGCCCTAGCCTGCCCCCCACCGACATAGCTTTCCCGCACTGACGAATGATGCCGCCCGTCACGCCCATCATAATCGCCCCCGTCACCCGTCTTAACGACGTCTCAATCCTAGTGTCGTTTCCGCAAAAAAATATTATATTAAAAATACACGACGGAATTTCAATAAAAGAGAGGGATGCAACACGAGGACTTCCCAGGGGGTCACCCATCCTAGTACTACTCTCGCCCAAGCACGCTTAACTTCGGAGTTCTGATGGGATCCGGTGCGTTAGTGCTGGTATGATCGCATCAATCTTTCCTACCACTCTAAATTCTATTAAGCACCTCCTTTCCCCAACGCCCTAGCCTGCCCCCCACCGACATAGCCTTCCCGCACCGACGCATGATGCCGCCCGTCACGCCCATCCTAATCGCCCCCGTCACCCGTCTTAACGACGTCTTAATCCTAATGTCGTTTCCGCAAAAAAATATATATATTAAAAAATACGCGACGAAATTTCGATAAAAAAGAGGGATGCAACACGAGGACTTCCTAGGGGGTCATCCATGCTTGTACTACTCTCGCCCAAGCACGCTTAACTTCGGAGTTCTGATGGGATCCGGTGCGTTAGTGCTGGTATGATCGCATCCGTCTTTCCTACCACTCTAAATTCAATTAAACACCTCCTTTCTCCTACGCCCTAGCCTGCCCCCCACCGACGTAGCCTCCCCGCACCGACGCATGATGCCGCCCGTCAGGCCCATCCTAATCGCCCCCGTCACCCGTCTTAACGACGTCTCAATCCTAATGTTGTTTCCGCAAAAAAATATATATATTAAAAAATACGCGACGGAATTTCGATAAAAAAAAGGGATGCAACACGAGGACTTCCCAGGGGGTCCTCCATCCTAGTACTACTCTCGCCCAAGCACGCTTAACTTCGGAGTTCTGATGGGATCCGGTGCGTTAGTGCTGGTATGATCGCATCCATCTTTCCTACCACTCTAAATTCAATTAAACACCTCCTTTCTCCAACGCCCTAGCCTGCCCCCCACCGACATAGCTTTCCCGTACTGACAAATGATGCCGCCCGTCACGCCCATCCTAATCGCCCCCATCACCCGTCTTAACGACGTCTCAATCCTAGTGTCGTTTCCACAAAAAAATATTTATATTAAAAAATACGCGACGGAATTTCGATAAAAAAGAGGGATGCAACACGAGGAATTCCCAGGGGGTCCTCCATCCTAGTACTACTCTCGCCCAAGCACGCTTAACTTCGGAGTTCTGATGGGATCCGGTGCGTTAGTGCTGGTATGATCGCATCCATCTTTCCTACCACTCTAAATTGTATTAAACACCTCCTTTCTCAAACGCCCTAGCCTACCCCCCACCGACATAGCCTCCCCGCACCGACGCATGATGCCGCCCGTCACGCCCATCCTAATCGCCCCCGTCACCCGTCTTAACGAACTATCAATCCTAATGTCGTTTCCGCAAAAAAATGTATATATTAAAAAATACGCGACGGAATTTCGATGAAAAAAAGGGATGCAACACGAGGACTTCCCAGGGGGACCATCCTAGTACTACTCTCGCCTAAGCACGCTTAACTTCGGAGTTCTGATGGGATCCGGTGCGTTAATGCTGGTATGATCGCATCCATCTTTCCTGCCACTCTAAATTCTATTAAAACCTCCTTTCTCAAAAGCCCTAGCCTGCCCCCCCACCGACATAGCTTTCCCGCACTGACGAATGATGCCGCCCGTCACGCCCATCCTAATCGCCCCTGTCACCCGTCTTAACGACGTCTCCATCCTAATGTCGTTTCCGCAAAAAAATAATTATATTAAAAAATACGCGACGGAATTTCGATGAAAAAAAGGGATGCAACACGAGGACTTCCCAGGGGGTCAACCATCCTAGTACTACGCTCGCCCAAGCACGCTTAACTTCGGAGTTCTGATGGGATCCGGTGCGTTAATGCTGGTATGATCGCATCCATCTTTCCTACCACTCTAAATTCTATTAAACACCTCCTTTCTCCAACGCCCTAGCCTGCCCCCCACCGACATAGCTTTCCCGCACTGAAGTATGATGCCGCCCGTCACGCCCATCATAATCGCCCCCGTCAGTCGTCTTAACGACCTCTCAATCCTAATGTCGTTTCCGCAAAAAAATATATGTATTAAAAAATACGCGACGGAATTTCGATAAAAAAGAGGGATGCAACACGAGGACTTCCCAGGGGTCACCCATCCTAGTACTACTCTCGCCCAAGGACGCTTAACTTCGGAGTTCTGATGGGATCCGGTGCGTTAATGCCGGTATGATCGCATCCATCTTTCCTACCACTCTAAATTCTATTAAATACCTCCTTTCTACAACGCCCTAGCCTGCCCCCCACCGACATAGCTTTCCCGCACTGACGAATGATGCCGCCCGTCACGCCCATCCTAATCGCCCCCGTCACCCGTCTTAATGACCTCTCAATCCTAATGTCGTTTCCGCAAAAAATATATATATTAAAAAATACGCGACAGAATTTCGATAAAAAAGAGGGATGCAACACGAGGACTTCCCTGGGGGTCACCCATCCTAGTACTACTCTCGCCCAAGCACGCTTAACTTCGGAGTTCTGATGGGATACGGTGCGTTAGTGCTGGTTTGATCGCATCCGTCTTTCCTACCACTCTAAATTCTATTAAACACCTCCTTTCTCCAACGCCCTAGCCTGCCCCCCACCGACATAGCTTTCCCACACTGACGAATGATGCCGCCCGTCACCCCCATCATAATCGCCCCCGTCACCCGTCTTAACGACGTCTCAATCCTAGTGTCGTTTCCGCAAAAAAATATTTATATTAAAAATACGCGACGGAATTTCGATAAAAAAGAGGGATGCAACACGAGCACTACCCAGGGGGTCACCCATCCTAGTACTACTCTCGCCCAAGCACGCTTAACTTCGGAGTTCTGATGGGATCCGGTGCGTTAGTGCTGGTATGATCGCATCCATCTTTCCTACCACTCTAAATTGTATTAAACACCTCTTTCTCAAACGCCCTAGCCTGCCCCCCACTGACATAGCCACCCCGCACCGACGCATGATGCCGCCCGTCACGCCCATCCTAATCGCCCCCGTCACCCGTCTTAACGACCTCTCAATCCTAATGTCGTTTCCGCAAAAAATATATATATTAAAAAATACGCGACGAAATTTCGATAAAAAAGAGGGATGCAACACGAGGACTTCCCAGGGGTCACCCATCCTAGTACTACTCTCGCCCAAGGACGCTTAACTTCGGTGTTCTGATGGGATCCGGTGCGTTAATGCCGGTATGATCGCATCCATCTTTCCTACCACTCTAAATTCTATTAAACACCTCCTTTCTCCAAAGCCCTAGCCTGCCCCCCACCGACATAGCTTTCCCGCACTGACGAATGATGCCGCCCGTCACGCCCATCCTAATCGCCCCCGTCACCCGTCTTAATGACGTCTCAATCCTAATGTCGTTTCCGCAAAAAAATAAATATAATAAAAAATACTCGACGGAATTTCGATGAAAAAGAGGGATGCAACACGAGGACTTCCCAGGGGGTCAACCATCCTAGTACTACTCTCGCCCAAGCACGCTTAACTTCGGAGTTCTGATGGGATCCGGTGCGTTAATGCTGATATGATCGCATCCATCTTTCCTACCACTCTAAATTCTATTAAACACCTCCTTTCTCCAACGCCCTAGCCTGCACCCCACCGACATAGCTTTCCCGCACTGACGAATGATGCCGCCCGTCACGCCCATCATAATCGCCCCCGTCACCCGTCTTAACGACGTCTCAATCCTAATTTTATTTCCGCAAAAAATATATATATATTAAAAAATACGCGACGGAATTTCGACATAAAAGAGGGATGCAATACGAGGACTTCCCAGGGGGTCACCCATCCTAGTACTACTCTCGCCCATGCACGCTTAACTTCGGAGTTCTGATGGGATCCGGTGCGTTAGTGCTGGTATGATCGCATCCATCTTTCCTACCACTCTAAATTGTATTAAACACCTCCTTTCTCAAACGCCCTAGCCTGCCCCCCACCGACATAGCTTTCCCGTACTGACGAATGATGCCGCCCGTCACGCCCATCCTAATCGCCCCCGTCACCCGTCTTAACGACCTCTCAATCCTAATGTCGTTTCCGCAAAAAAATATATATATTAAAAAATACGCGACGAAATTTCGATAAAAATGAGGGATGCAACACGAGGACATCCCAGGGGGTCACCCATCCTAGTACTACTCTCGCCCAAGCACGCTTAACTTCGGAGTTCTGACGGGATCCGGTGCGTTAATGCTGGTATGATCGCATCCATCTTTCCTACCACTCTAAATTCTATTAAACACCTCCTTTCTCCAACGCCCTAGCCTGCTCCCCACCGACATAGCTTTCCCGCACTGACGAATGATGCCCCCCGTCACGCCCATCATAATCGCCCCCGTCACCCGTCTTAACGACGTCTCAATCCTAGTGTCGTTTCCGCAAAAAAATATTTATATTAAAAATACGCGACGGAATTTCGATAAAAAAGAGGGATGCAACACGAGGACTTCCCAGAGGGTCACCCATTCTAGTACTACACTCGCCCAAGCACGCTTAACTTCGGAGTTCTGATGGGATCCGGTGCGTTAGTGCTGGTATGATCGCATCCATCTTTCCTACCACTCTAAATTGTATTAAACACCTCCTTTCTCAAACGCCCTAACCTGCCCCCCACCGACATAGTCTCCCCGCACCGACGCATGATGCCGCCCGTCACGCCCATCCTAATCGCCCCCGTCACCCGTCTTAACGACCTCTCAATCCTAATGTCGTTTCCGCAAAAAATATATATATTAAAAAATACGCGACGAAATTTCGATAAAAAAGAGGGATGCAACACGAGGACTTCCCAGGGGTCACCCATCCTAGTACTACTCTCGCCCAAGGACGCTTAACTTCGGTGTTCTGATGGGATCCGGTGCGTTAATGCCGGTATGATCGCATCCATCTTTCCTACCACTCTAAATTCTATTAAACACCTCCTTTCTCCAAAGCCCTAGCCTGCCCCCCACCGACATAGCTTTCCCGCACTGACGAATGATGCCGCCCGTCACGCCCATCCTAATCGCCCCCGTCACCCGTCTTAATGACGTCTCAATCCTAATGTCGTTTCCGCAAAAAAATAAATATAATAAAAAATACTCGACGGAATTTCGATGAAAAAGAGGGATGCAACACGAGGACTTCCCAGGGGGTCAACCATCCTAGTACTACTCTCGCCCAAGCACGCTTAACTTCGGAGTTCTGATGGGATACGGTGCGTTAATGCTGGTATGATCGCATCCTTCTTTCCTACCACTCTAAATTCTATTAAACACCTCCTTTCTCCAACGCCCTAGCCTGCACCCCACCGACATAGCTTTCCCGCACTGACGAATGATGCCGCCCGTCACGCCCATCATAATCGTCCCCGTCACCCGTCTTAACGACCTCTCAATCCTAATGTCGTTTCCACAAAAAAATATATGTATTAAAAAATACGCGACGGAATTTCGATAAAAAAGAGAGATGCAACACGAGGACCTCCCAGGGGGTCACCCATCCTAGTACTACTCTCGCCCAAGGACGCTTAACTTCGGAGTTCTGATGGGATCCGGTGCGTTAATGCTGGTATGATCGCATCCATCTTTCCTACCACTCTAAATTCTATTAAACACCTCCTTTCTCCAACGCCCTAGCCTGCCCCCCTCCGACATAGCTTTCCCGCACTGACGAATGATGCCGCCCGTCACGCCCATCATAATCGTCCCCGTCACCCGTCTTAACGACCTCTCAATCCTAATGTCGTTTCCACAAAAAAATATATGTATTAAAAAATACGCGACGGAATTTCGATAAAAAAGAGAGATGCAACACGAGGACCTCCCAGGGGGTCACCCATCCTAGTACTACTCTCGCCCAAGGACGCTTAGCTTCAGGGTTCTGATGGGATCCGGTGCGTTAATGCCGGTATGATCGCATCCATCTTTCCTACCACTCTAAATTCTATTAAACACCTCCTTTCTCCAACGCCCTAGGCTGCCCCCTACCGACATAGCTTTCCCGCACTGACGAATGATGCCGCCCGTCACGCCCATCATAATCGCCCCCGTCACCCGTCTTAACGACCTCTCAATCCTAATGTCGTTTCCGCAAAAAAATATATGTATTAAAAAATACGCGATGGAATTTCGATAAAAAAGAGAGATGCAACACGAGGACCTCCCAGGGGGTCACCCATCCTAGTACTACTCTCGCCCAAGGACGCTTAGCTTCGGAGTTCTGATGGGATCCGGTGCGTTAATTCCGGTATGATCGCATCCATCTTTCCTACCACTCTAAATTCTATTAAACACCTCCTTTCTACAACGCCCTAGCCTGCCCCCCACCGACATAGCTTTCCCGCATTGACGAATGATGCCGCCCGTCACGCCCATCCTAATCGCCCCCGTCACCCGTCTTAACGACCTCTCAATCCTAATGTCGTTTCCGCAAAAAAATATATATATTAAAAAAAATACGCGACAGAATTTCGATAAAAAAGAGGGATGCAACACGAGGACTTCCCAGGAGGTCACCCATCTTAGTACTACTCTCGCCCAAGCACGCTTAACTTCGGAGTTCTGATTGGATCCGGTGCGTTAATGCTGGTATGATCGCATCAATCTTTCCTACCACTCTAAATTCTATTAAACACCTCCTTTCTCAAACGCCCTAGCCTGCCCCCCACCGACATAGCTTTCCCGCACTGACGAATTATGCCGCCCGTCACGCCCATCATAATCGCCCCCGTCACCCGTCTTAACGACGTCTCAATCCTAGTGTCGTTTCCGCAAAAAAATATTTATATTAAAAAATACGCGACGGAATTTCGATAAAAAAGAGGGATGCAACACGTGGACTTCCCAGGGGGTCACCCATCCTAGTACTACTCACGCCCAAGCACGCTTAACTTCGGAGTTCTGATGGGATCCCGTGCGTTAGTGCTGGTTTGATCGCATCCGTCTTTCCTACCACTCTAAATTCTATTAAACACCTCCTTTCTCCAACGCCCTAGCCTGCCCCCCACCGACATAGCCTCCCCTCACCGACGCATGATGCCGCCCGTCACGCCCATCCTAATCGCCCCCGTCAACCGTCTTAACGACGTCCCAATCCTAATGTCGTTTCCGCAAAAAAATATATATATTAAAAAATACGCGACGGAATTTCGATAAAAAAGAGGGATGCAACACGAGGACTTCCCAGGAGGTCACCCATCCTAGTACTACTCTCGCCCAAGCACGCTTAACTTCGGAGTTCTGATGGGATACGGTGCGTTAGTGCTGGTTTGATCGCATCCGTCTTTCCTACCACTCTAAATTCTATTAAACACCTCCTCTCTCCAACGCCCTAGCCTGCCCCCCACCGACATAGCCTTCCCGCACCGACGCATGATGCCGCCCGTCACGCCCATCCTAATCGCCCCCGTCACCCGTCTTAACGACGTCTCAATCCTAATTTTATTTCCGCAAAAAAATATATATATTAAAAAATACGCGACAGAATTTCGATAAAAAAGAGGGATGCAACACGAGGACTTCCCAGGGGGTCACCCATCCAAGTACTACTCTCGCCCAAGCACGCTTAACCTAGGAGTTCTGATGGGATCCAGTGCGTTAATGCTGGTATGATCGCATCAATCTTTCCTCCCACTCTAAATTGTATTAAACACCTCCTTTCTCAAACGCCCTAGCCTGCCCCCCACTGACATAGCCTCCCCGCACCGACGCATGATGCCGCCCGTCACACCCATCCTAATCGCCCCCGTCACCCGTCTTAACGACCTCTCAATCCTAATGTCGTTTCCACAAAAAAATATATATATTAAAAAATACGCGACGGAATTTCGATAAAAAAGAGGGATGCAACACGAGGACTTCCCAGGGGTCACCCATCCTAGTACTACTCTCGCCCAAGGACGCTTAACTTCGGAGTTCTGATGGGATCCGGTGTGTTAATGCCGGTATGATCGCATCCATCTTTCCTACCACTCTAAATTCTATTAAACACCTCCTTTCTACAACGCCCTAGCCTGCCCCCCACCGACATAGCCTCCCCGCACCGACGCATGATGCCGCCCGTCACGCCCATCCTAATCGCCCCCGTCACCCGTCTTAACGACCTCTCAATCCTAATGTCGTTTCCGCAAAAAAATATATATAATTAAAAAATACGCGATGGAATTTCGATATAAAGAGGGATTGCAACACGAGATTCCAAAGGGGCACCCGTCCTAGTTACTGCTCTCGCCCAAGCCACGCTTAACTTCGGAGTTCTGATGGATACGGGTGCGTAGTGCTGGTATGATCCATCCGTCTTTCCTACCACTCTGAAATTTCTATTAAACACCTCCTTTCTCCAACGCCCTAGCCTGCCCCCCACCGACAAAGCCTCCCCGCACCGACGCATGATGCCGCCCGTCACGCCCATCCTAATCGCCCCCGTCACCCGTCTTAACGACCTCTCAATCCTAATGTCGTTTCCGCAAAAAAATATATATATTAAAAAATACGCGATGGAATTTCGATAAAAAAGAGTGATGCAACACGAGGACTTCCCAGGGTGTCACCCATCCTAGTACTACTCTCGCCCAAGCACGCTTAACTTCGGAGTTCTGATGGGATCCGGTGCGTTAGTGCTGGTATGATCGCATCCGTGTTTCCTACCACTCTAAATTCTATTAAACACCTCCTCTCTCCAACGCCCTAAGCCTGCCCACCCCGACATAGCCTCCCCGCACCGACGCATGATGCCGCCCGTCACGCCCATGCCTAATCGGCCCCCGTCTCCCGTTTAACGACGTCTCAATCCTAATGTCGTTTCTCGCAAAAAAAATATGATATAAAAATACGCGACGGAAAATTTCGTAAAAAGAGGGATGCAACACGGGACTTCCCAGCTGGGTCAACCCATCCTAGTACTACCCTCGCCACAAGCACGCTTAACTCGGAGTTCTGATGGGATCCGGTGCCGATTAGTGTGGTATGATCGCACTACACATCACTTTCCGGTACCATTCTTAAATGTCTATTTAACACTCGGCTTTCTCCACGCCCTAGCCTGCCCCCCACCCGACATAGCTTCCTCGCACCACGAATGATGCCGCCTCCTAGCGCCCTTTCCTAATCGCCCCCGTCATCCGTCTTACGACGTCTCAACCTAGTGTCGTTTCCGCCAAGAGAGAGAGTATTTATATTAAAAACAATACGCGACGGAATTTCGATAAAAAGAGGGATGCAACACGAGGACTTCCCAGGGGGTCACCCATCCTAGTACTACTCTCGCCCAAGCACGCTTAACTTCGGAGTTCTGATGGGATCCGGTGCGTTAGTGCTGGTTTGATCGCATCCGTCTTTCCTATTACTCTAAATTCTATTAAACACCTCCTTTCTCCAACGCCCTAGCCTTCCCCCCACCGACATAGCCTCCCCGTACCGACGCATGATGCCGCCCGTCACGCCCATCCTAATCGCCCCCGTCAACCGTCCTAACGACGTCTCAATCCTAATGTCGTTTCCGCAAAAAAATATATATATTAAAAATACGCGACGACTCCCTTCGATACAGAGGATGCAAACACGAGGACCTTACCCAGGGGGGTGACCCATCCTAGTACTGACTCATCGCCCAAGCACGCTTAACTTCGGATTCTGATGGGGATCCGCTGCGTTATGTGTTTGATTCGCATCCCGTCTTGCTCCTACCACTCTAAATTCTATTAAACCCACCTCCTCTCTCAACGCGCTAGCCTGCCCCCCACCGACATAGCCTCCCCGCACCGACGCATGGATGCGCCCTCCCTACGCCCAATCCTAATCGCCCCCGTCACCCGACTTAACGACGTCTCAATCCTAATGTCGTTTCCGCAAAAAATATATATATATTAAAAAAATACGCGCCGGAATTTCGATAAAAAAGAGGGATGCAACACGAGGACTTCCCAGGGGGTCACCCATCCTAGTACTACTCTCGCCCAAGCACGCTTAACTTCGGACTTCTGATGGGATCCGGTGCGTTAGTGCTGGTATGATCGCATCCATCTTTCCTACCACTCTAAATTGTATTAAACACCTCCTTTCTCAAACGCCCTAGCCTGCCCCCCACCGACATAGCCTCCCCGCACCGACGCATGATGCCGTCCGTCACGCCCATCCTAATCGCCCCCGTCACCCGTCTTAACGACCTCTCAATCCTAATGTCGTTTCCGCAAAAAATATATATATATTAAAAAATACGCGACGGAATTTCGATATAAAGAGGGATGCAACACGAGGACTTCCAAAGGGGTCACCCGTCCTAGTACTGCTCTCGCCCAAGCACGCTTAACTTCGGAGTTCTGATGGGATACGGTGCGTTAGTGCTGGTATGATCGCATCCGTCTTTCCTACCACTCTAAATTCTATTAAACACCTCCTTTCTCCAACGCCCTAGCCTGCCCCCCACCGACATAGCCTCCCCGCACCGACGCATGATGCCGCCCGTCACGCCCATCCTAATCGCCCCCGACACCCGTCTTAACGACGTCTCAATCCTAATGTCGTTTCCGCAAAAAATATATATATATTAAAAAATACGCGACGGAATTTCGATAAAAAAGAGGGATGCAACACGAGGATTTCCCAGGGGGTCATCCATCCAAGTACTACTCTCGCCCAAGCACGCTTAACTTCGGAGTTCTGATGGGATTCGGTGCGTTAGTTCTGGTATGATCGCATCCATCTTTCCTACCATTCTAAATTCTATTAAACACCTCCTCTCTCCAACGCCCTAGCCTGCCCCCCACCGACATAGCCTCCCCGCACCGACGCATGATGCCGCCCGTCACGCCCATCCTAATCGCCCCCGTCTCCCATCTCAACGACGTCTCAATCCTAATGTCGTTTCCGCAAAAAAATATATATATTAAAAAATACGCGACGGAATTTCGATAAAAAAGAGGGATGCAACACGAGGACTTCCCAGGGGGTCACCCATCCTAGTACTACTCTCACCCAAGCACGCTTAACTTCGGAGTTCTGATGGGATCCGGTGCGTTAGTGCTGGTATGATGGCATCCATCTTTCCTACCATTCTAAATTCTATTAAACACCTCCTTTCTCCAACGCCCTAGCCTGCCCCCCACCGACATAGCTTCCCCGCACCAACGAATGATGCCGCCCGTCACGCCCATCCTAATCGCCCCCGTCATCCGTCTTAACGACGTCTCAATCCTAGTGTCGTTTCCGCAAAAAAATATTTATATTAAAAAATACGCGACGGAATTTCGATAAAAAAGAGGGATGCAACACGTGGACTTCCCAGGGGGTCACCCATCCTAGTACTACTCTCGCCCAAGCACGCTTAACTTCGGAGTTGTGATGGGATCCGGTGCGTTAGTGCTGGTTTGATCGCATCCGTCTTTCCTATTACTCTAAATTCTATTAAACACCTCCTTTCTCCAACGCCCTAGCCTGCCCCCCACCGACATAGCCTCCCCGCACCGACGCATGATGCCGCCCGTCACGCCCATCCTAATCGCCCCCGTCAACCGTCCTAACGACGTCTCAATCCTAATGTCGTTTCCGCAAAAAAATATATATATTAAAAAATACGCGACGGAATTTCGATAAAAAAGAGGGATGCAACACGAGGACTTCCCAGGGGGTCACCCATCCTAGTTCTACTCTCGCCCAAGCACGCTTAACTTCGGATTTCTGATGGGATCCGGTGCGTTAGTGCTGGTTTGATCGCATCCGTCTTTCCTACCACTCTAAATTCTATTAAACACCTTCTTTCTCCAACGCCCTAGCCTGCCCCCCACCGACATAGCCTCCCCGCACCGACGCATGATGCCGCCCGTCACGCCCATCCTAATCGCCCCCGTCACCCGTCTTAATGACGTCTCAATCCTAATGTCGTTTCCGCAAAAAAATATATATATTAAAAAATACGCGACGGAATTTCGATAAAAAAGAGGGATGCAACACGAGGACTTCCCAGGGGGTCACCCATCCTAGTACTACTCTCGCCCAAGCACGCTTAACTTCGGACTTCTGATGTGATCCGGTGCGTTAGTGCTGGTATGATCGCATCCATCTTTCCTACCACTCTAAATTGTATTAAACACCTCCTTTCTCAAACGCCCTAGCCTGCCCCCCACCGACATAGCCTCCCCGCACCGACGAATGATGCCGCCCGTCACGCCCATCCTAATCGCTCCCGTCACCCGTCTTAACGACCTCTCAATCCTAATGTCGTTTCCGCAAAAAAATATATATATTAAAAAATACGCGAGAGAATTTCGATAAAAAAGAGGGATGCAACACGAGGACTTCCCATGGGGTCACCCATCCTAGTACTACTCTCGCCCAATCACGCTTAACTTCGGAGTTCTGATGGGATACGGTGCGTTAATGCTGGTATGATCGCATCCATCTTTCCTACCACTCTAAATTCTATTAAACACCTCCTTTCTCCAACGCCCTAGCCTGCCCCCCACCGACATAGCTTTCCTGCACTGACGAATGATGCCGCCCGTCACGCCCATCATAATCACCCCCGTCACCCGTCTTAACGACGTCTCAATCCTAATTTTATTTCCGCAAAAAAATATATATATTAAAAAATACGCGACGGAATTTCGACAAAAAAAAGGGATGCAACACGTTGACTTCCCAGGGGGTCACCTATCCTAGTACTACTCTCGCCCAAGCACGCTTAACTTCGGAGTTCTGATGGGATACGGTGCGTTAGTGCTGGTATGATCGCATCCATCTTTCCTACCACTCTAAATTGTATTAAACACCTCCTTTTTCCAACGTCCTAGCCAGCCCCCCACCGACGTAGCCTCCCCGCACCGACGCATGATGCCGCCCGTCACGCCCATCCTAATCGCCCCCGTCACCCGTCTTAACGACCTCTAAATCCTATTGTCGTTTCCGCAAAAAAATATATACATTAAAAAATACGCGACGGAATTTCGATAAAAAAGAGGGATGCAACACGAGGACTTCCCAGGGGTCACCCATCCTAGTACTACTCTCGCCCAAGCACGCTTAACTTCGGAGTTCTGATGGGATCCGGTGCGTAAGTGCTGGTTTGATCGCATCCGTCTTTCCTACCACTCTAAATTCTATTAAACACCTCCTTTCTCCAACGCCCTAGCCTGCCCCCCACCGACATAGCATCCCCGCACCGACGCATGATGCCGCCCGTCACGCCCAACCTAATCGCCCCCGTCACCCGTCTTAAGGACGTCTCAATCCTAGTGTCGTTTCCGCAAAAAAATATTTATATTAAAAAACACGCGACGGAATTTCGATAAAAAAGAGGGATGCAACACGAGGACTTCCCAGGGGGTCACCCATCCTAGTACTACTCTCGCCCAAGCACGCTTAACTTCGGAGTTCTGATGGGATCCGGTGCGTTAGTGCTGGTATGATCGCATCCATCTTTCCTACCACTCTAAATTCTATTAAGCATCTCCTTTCCCCAACGCCCTAGCCTGCCCCCCACCGACATAGCCTTCCCGCACCGACGCATGATGCCGCCCGTCACGCCCATCCTAATCGCCCCCGTCACCCGTCTTAACGACCTCTCAATCCTAATGTCGTTTACGCAAAAAAATATATATATTAAAAAATACACGACGGAATTTCGATAAAAAAAAGGGATGCAACACGAGGACTTCCCAGGGGGTCACCCATCCTAGTACTACTCTCGCCCAAGCACGCTTAACTTCGGAGTTCTGATGGGATCCGGTGCGTTAGTGCTGGTATGATCGCATCCGTGTTTCCAACCACTCTAAATTCTATTAAACACCTCCTTTCTCCAACGCCCTAGCCTGCCCCCCACCGACATAGCTTTCCCGCACTGACGAATTATGCCGCCCGTCACGCCCATCATAATCGCCCCCGTCACCCGTCTTAACGACGTCTCAACCCTAGTGTCGTTTCCGCAAAAAAATATTTATATTAAAAAATACGCGACGGAATTTCGACAAAAAAGAGGGATGCAACACAAGAACTTCCCAGGGGGTCACCCATTCTGGTACTACTCTCGCCCAAGCACGCTTAACTTCGGAGTTCTGATGGGATCCGGTGCGTTAGTGCTGGTATGATCGCATCCATCTTTCCTACCACTCTAAATTGTATTAAACACCTACTTTCTCCAACGCCCTAGCCCGCCCCCCACCGACATAGCCTCTCCGCACCGACGCATGATGCCGCCCGTCACGCCCATCCTAATCGCCCCCGTCACCCGTCTTAACGACCTCTCAATCCTAATGTCGTTTCCGCAAAAAAAAATATATATTAAAAAATACGCGACGAAATTTTGATAAAAAAGAGGGATGCAACACGAGGACTTCCCAGGGGGTCATCCATCCTGGTACTACTCTCGCCCAACCACGCATAACTTCGGAGTTCTGATGGGATCCGGTGCGTTAGTGCTGGTATGATCGCATCCATCTTTCCTACCACTCTAAATTCTATTAAACACCTCCTTTCTCCAACGCCCTAGCCTGCCCCCCACCGACATAGCTTTCCCGCACTGACGAATGATGCCGCCCGTCACGCCCATCATAATCGCTCCCGTCACCCGTCTTAACGACGTCTCAATCCTAATTTTATTTCCGCAAAAAAATATATATATTAAAAAATACGCGACGGAATTTCGACAAAAAAGAGGGATGCAACACGAGGACTTCCCAGGGGGTCACCCATCCTAGTACTACTCTCGCCCAAGCACGCTTAACTTCGGAGTTCTGATGGGATACGGTGCGTTAGTGCTGGTATGATCGCATCCATCTTTCCTACCACTCTAAATTGTATTAAACACCTCCTTTTTCCAACGTCCTAGCCAGCCCCCCACCGACGTAGCCTCCCCGCACCGACGCATGATGCCGCCCGTCACGCCCATCCTAATCGCCCCCGTCACCCGTCTTAACGACCTCTCAATCCTATTGTCGTTTCCGCAAAAAAATATATACATTAAAAAATACGCGACGGAATTTCGATAAAAAAGAGGGATGCAACACGAGGACTTCCCAGGGGGTCACCCATCCTAGTACTACTCTCGCCCAAGCACGCTTAACTTCGGAGTTCTAATGGGATCCGGTTCGTTAATGCTGGTATGATCGCATCCATCTTTCCTACCACTCTAAATTCTATTAAACACCTCCTTTCTCCAACGCCCTAGCCTGCCCCCCACCGACATAGCTTTCCCGCACTGACGAATGATGCCGCCCGTCACGCCCATCATAATCGCCCCCGTCACCCGTCTTAACGACGTCTCAATCCTAGTGTCGTTTCAGCAAAAAAATATTTATATTAAAAAATACGCGACGGAATTTCGATAAAAAAGAGGAATGCAACACGAGGACTTCCCAGGGGGTCACCCATCCTAGTACTACTCTCGCCCAAGCACGCTTAACTTCGGAGTTTTGATGGGATCCGGTGCGTTAGTGCTGGTATGATCGCATCCGTCTTTCCTACCACTCTAAATTCTATTAAACAACTCCTTTCAACAACGCCTGCAATGCCCCCCCCACGGACATACCGCCTCGCACCGGACGCAATGATGCCGCCGCACGCCCACTCCTAATCGCCCCCGTCACCCGTCTTAACGACCTCTCAATCCTAATGTCGTTTCCGCAAAAAAATATATATATTAAAAAATACGCGACGAAATTTTGATAAAAAAAAGGGATGCAACACGAGGACTTCCCAGGGGGTCATCCATCCTGGTACTACTCTCGCCCAACCACGCTTAACTTCGGAGTTCTGATGGGATCCGGTGCGTTAGTGCTGGTATGATCGCATCCATCTTTCCTACCACTCTAAATTCTATTAAACACCTCCTTTCTCCAACGCCGTAGCATGCCCCCCACCGACATAGCTTCCCCGCACCGACGAATGATGCCGCCCGTCACGCCCATCCTAATCGCCCCCGTCACCCGTCTTAACGACGTCCCAATCCTAGTGTCGTTTCCGCAAAAAAATATTTATATTAAAAAATACGCGACGGAATTTTGATAAAAAAGAGGGATGCAACACGAGGACTTCCCAGGGGGTCACCCATCCTAGTACTACTCTCGCCCAAGCATGCTTAACTTCGGAGTTCTGATGAGATCCGGTGCGTTAGTGCTGGTATGATCGCATCCGTCTTTCCTAACACTCTAAATTCTATTAAACACCTCCTTTCTCCAACGGCCTACCCTGCCCCCCACCGACATAGCCTCCCCGCACCGACGCATTATGCCGCCCGTCACGCCCATCCTAATCGCCCCCGTCACCCGTCTTAACGACGTCTTAATCCTAATGTCGTTTCCGCAAAAAAATATATATATTAAAAAATACGCGACGAAATTTCGATAAAAAAGTGGGATGCAACACGAGGACTTCCCAGGGGGTCATCCATCCTTGTACTACTCTCGCCCAAGCACGCTTAACTTCGGAGTTCTGATGGGATCCGGTGCGTTAGTGCTGGTATGATCGCATCCATCTTTCCTACCACTCTAAATTCAATTAAACATCTCCTTTCTCCAACGCCCTAGCCTGCCCCCCACCGACATAGCTTCCCCGCACCGACGAATGATGCCGCCCGTCACGCCCATCCTAATCGCCCCAGTCACCCGTCTTAACGACGTCTCAATCCTAACGTCGTTTCCTCAAAAAAATAAATATATTAAAAAATACGCGACGGAATTTCGATAAAAAAGAGGGATGCAACACAAGGACTTCCCAGGGGGTCACCCATCCTAGTACTACTCTCGCCCAAGCACGCTTAACTTCGGAGTTCTAACGGGATCCGGTGCGTTAATGCTGGTATGATCGCATCCATCTTTCCTACCACTCTAAATTCTATTAAACACCTCCTTTCTCCAACGCCCTAGCCTGCCCCCCACCGACATAGCCTCTCCGTACCGACGCATGATGCCGCCCGTCACGCCCATCCTAATCGCCCCCGTCACCCGTCTTAACGATGTCTGCAACAACCTAAGTGGTCCGTTACCTGACTCCTAGTGCAAAAATATTTATATTAAAAAAATACGCGATCGGAATTTCGATTAAAAAGAGGAAATGCAACACGAGGACTTCCAAGGAGGGTCACCATCCTAGACTACTCCGCCCAAGCACGCCTTAACTTCGGAGTTCTGATGGGATCCGGTGCGTTAGTGCTGGTATGATCGCATCCATCTATTCCTACCACTTCTAAATTGTATTAAACACCCTCCTTTCTCAACGCCCTATGCCTGCCCCACTGAAAATAGCCCCCCGCACGACGCATGAATGCCGCCGTCACGTCCATCACTATCGCGCCCCCTGTCTTCCAACGTTCTTAACGACGTCTCAATCCTAGTGTCGTTTCCGCAAAAAAATATATATATTAAAAAATACGCGACCGAATTTCGACAAAAAGTTGGGATGCAACACGAGAACTTCCTAGGGGGTCACCCATCCTAGTACTACTCTCGCCCAAGCACACTTAACTTCGGAGTTCTGATGGGATCCGTTGCGTTAGTGCTGGTATGATCGCATACATCTTTCCTACCACTCTAAATTCTATTAAACACCTCCTTTCTCCAACGCCCTAGCCTGCCCCCCACCGACATAGCCTCCCCGCACCGATCCATGATGCCGCCCGTCACGCCCATCCTAATCGCCCCCGTCACCCGTCTTAACCACGTCTCAATCCGAATGTCGTTTCCGCAAAAAAATATATATATTAAAAAATACGCGACGAATTTCGACAAAAAGTTGGGATGCAACACGAGGACTTCCCAGGGGGTCACCCATCCTAGTACTACTCTCGCCCAAGCACGCTTAACTTCGGAGTTCTGATGGGATCCGGTGCGTTAGTGCTGGTATGATCGCATCAATCTTTCCTAACCATTCTAAATTCTATTAAACACCTCCTTTCTCAACGCCCTATGCCTGCGCACCACCGACATGAAGCCTTCCCCTGCACCGACGAATGATGCCGCCCGTCACGCCCATCCTAATCGCCCCCGTCACCCGTCTTAACGACGTCTCAATCCTAATGTCGTTTCCGCAAAAAAATATATATATTAAAATATACGCGACGGAATTTCGATAAAAAAGAGGGATGCAACACGAGGATTTCCCAGGGGGTCATCCATCCAAGTACTACTCTCGCCCAAGCACGCTTAACTTCGGAGTTCTGATGGTATTCGGTGCGTTAGTGCTGGTATGATCGCATCCATCTTTCCTACCATTCTAAATTCTATTAAACACCTCCTTTCTCCAACGCCCTAGCCTGCCCCCTACCGACATAGCTTCCCCGCACCAACGAATGATGCCGCCTGTCACGCCCATCCTAATCGCCCCCGTCACCCGTCTTAACGACGTCTCAATCCTAGTGTCGTTTCCGCAAAAAAATATTTATATTAAAAAATACGCGACGGAATTTCGATAAAAAAGAGGGATGCAACACGTGGACTTCCCAGGGGGTCACCCATCCTAGTACTACTCACGCCCAAGCACGCTTAACTTCGGAGTTCTGATGGGATCCCGTGCGTTAGTGCTGGTATGATCGCATCAATCTTTCCTACCACTCTAAATTCTATTAAACACCTCCTTTCTCAAACGCCCTAGCCTGCCCCCCACCGACATAGCCTCCACGCACCGACACATTATGCCGCCCGTCACGCCCATCCTAATCGCCCCCGTCACCCGTCTCAACGACGTCTCAATCCTAATGTCGTTTCCGCAAAAAAATATATATAATAAAAAATACGCAACGGAATTTCGATAAAAAAGAGGGATGCAACACGAGGACTTCCCAGGGGGTCACCCATCCTAGTACTACTCTCGCCAAAGCACGCTTAACTTCGGAGTTCTGATGGGATACGGTGCGTTAGTGCTGGTTTGATCGCATCCGTCTTTCCTACCACTCTAAATTCTATTAAACACCTCCTCTCTCAAACGCCCTAGCCTGCCCCCCACCGACATAGCCTCCCCGCACCGACGCATGATGCCGCCCGTCACGCCCATCCTTATCGCCCCCGTCACCCGTCTTAACGACGTCTCAATCCTAATGTCGTTTCCGCAAAAAAATATATATATTAAAAAATACGCGACGGAATTTCGATAAAAAAGAGGGATGCAACACGAGGACTTCCCAAGGGGTCACCCATCTAAGTACTACTCTCGCCCAAGCACGCTTAACCTAGGAGTTCTGATGGGATCCGGTGCGTTAATGCTGGTATGATCGCATCCATATTTCCTACCACTCTAAATTCTATTAAACACCTCCTTTCTCCAACGCCCTAGCCTGCCCCCACCGATATAGCTTTCCCGCACTGACGAATGATGCCGCCCGTCACGCCCATCATAATCGCCCCCGTCACCCGTCTTAACGACGTCTCAACCCTAGTGTCGTTTCCGCAAAAAAATATTTATATTAAAAAAATACGCGACGGAATTTCGATAAAAAAGAGGGATGCAACACGAGGACTTCCCAGGGGGTCACCCATCCTAGTACTACTCTCGCACAAAGACGCTTAACTTCGGAGTTCTGACATGGGATCCGGTTGCGTTAGTGGCTGGTATGATGGCATCCGTTTTTTTACACTACCTAAAATTCTATTAAACACTCCTTTCTCAACGCCTACCTGCCCCCACCGACATAGCCTCCCCGCACCGCCGCATGAATGCCGCCTCGTCACCCCATCCCTAATGCCCCCGTCACCCGTCTTAACGACGTCTTAATCCTAATGTCGTTTCCGCAAAAAAATATATATATTAAAAAATACGCGACGAAATTTCGATAAAAAAGAGGGATGCAACACGAGGACTTCCCAGGGGTCACCCATCCTAGTACTACTCTCGCCCAAGGACGCTTAACTTCGGAGTTCTGATGGGATCCGGTGCGTGAATGCCGGTATGATCGCATCCATCTTTCCTACCACTCTAAATTCTATTAAACACCTCCTTTCTACACCGCCCTAGCCTGCCCCCCACCGACATAGCTTTCCCGCACTGACGAATGATGCCGCCCGTCACGCCCATCCTAATCGCCCCCGTCACCCGTCTTAACGACGTTCATCCCTGTGTCCCGTTTCCGCAAAA
>JAGDQO010002109.1:0-37500 GCA_018342035.1 Solanum appendiculatum
AAATAGTAAGAGGTGTCCGCGAGATGACAAACAGCTACCTCATAAACTCCCAACCATAAGTCTCAGATGTAGAAGAGAAGAGGGAGTATTCACAATGATCGAGGCTCATAACCTACACAAGTGTAAGAGCAAGGGAGTGAATACCAAACAACAATGATATTTAGCAAGAAAACCTAATAACCTTACGTAAGCAATATCGAACAAACGTACTCCAACCACACCATCCTAACCTCCACAATTACAACCTGCAATAATCAATCAGCCCAACCTAGATATTCTCACTCAAATAAAACATAGCACGAATATAATATCACAACTTGTACCTCAATACATATAGCCAATCACCCCAATAATTCTCAATTCAATAGCCACAATAATGTATCATCAATCACAATTGATAAGAACCAAATGAAGTGCAATGCAATGTAGTGCAATGTCATAAAGTGTGATGTATACATGTCTTAATGATATACACCCGTTGTAACTCAACCCGGAACCCATGAGGGACATATTTTTCCATGCATCCATCGTGGCGTGTGACACGACCCTCGATAATAGAATCCATCGCGGCGTGCGACACGTTTCTTAAATCATAACATTCATCACGGCGTGCGACACGTCCATCAAAATGGTACATCCTCTTTGATTTCGTATTTTTCCTTAAAATCACATAGTACTCATCATAAAAGTGTCTTAGAACCAATTCAAATAGGCATGTACAAATGCTCAAGGAAAGGATGATATTCCAACATCAACAACGAATCACAGTTAATCATGACATTTCATCAATGTGAATCAATATAATAATCCAAATATCCTAGGCACCAATCCTATTACAAACCAACAAAATTCTTCTTTTACCCCAAGTTGTTATCACAAGAATTAATCATCTTTTAACAATACACAAGATATATGAAACCTTCACCAAACATCATTACTCTCAATCACACAATAGCATACAAGTTCAATATACTTAACAAAGGGTTATAAAGTCCACTTGCCTCAAACAAACAAACATTCAATCCGGCACTTGAGTTTTTCCTTCTCGTCAAGCCACAGAATCCATACCAACTAATCAAATGTAGAATACCCATAAGAAAACATGAACAACAACACCCATAATGCTAATTTTAAAAATTGGGTCCGAAATGACCCAAAAAGCCAATCCTAAGGGCTAGGGTCAAATATGGAATTTCGTAAGAAATCATGATACCCAAAGATTTTGGAATTCAGTAGTGAAAACCACATCGAATAATGAGTTGAAAACATGCTCAAAACTCTAATTTACTTAAAACACAAGTTCTTAAGAAAAAAACCCAATACTCAAGTCCAAAATTCCAACTCAAATATGAAATATTTCTTGAAACATATCTTAGTCATGCTTAGAGAAGTTCAAATATGAAATTTCATCAAAAATCGAGTTAAAATCGACCTTGAAATCCTCAATTTATCAAACTTTAACTTTACTAGAAAAAATCCAAAATTCTTAAGCTTATATGCGGTTAATATGATAAAAATAATTGTTGAATCAACAAGTTTATGCCAAATAAGTTTACCCATAACATAAGGATCCTAAATATACATTTTTCATCAAAAATTGAGTCAAAATCGATAAAACTTCATTTTTTCTCAAGAAATTCACGGATAAGGAAAGAAAATCAGATGAAGAAATTATGAGAGAATGTCGAAATGAGGATCGGATACTAACCCCATATTAAATCAAGAAGAATGATGCAAGAACCACTCGATTCTGAGCTCTAGAACTCTCAATATGCTCAAAATACCAAATGAACACAATCTGAAATTTTAAATATCTTAACAATAGTGTTTATACCAGCGCACCAGCAACTTTTATTTCCCTAAAAAGGTCGTAACTTCCCCATACGATAGTGAAATGATTCGATATTTTTTCCTGAATGTCTTAAATAATGATATAGACCTGCTTGTCCAATCAAAACTCAATTTTGTGCTCGTTTACTCAGTCAAATATCAGGTCTGCTTGGTAATCAATTATTTCATATATCACGATAAAAGTCCAATATCGGCTTAGAAAAAATGCACCTAACTTTGCAGATCAATCCTACAATTCATGCTCAAACTTTAAGAAGTTTCGAAATAATTTTTTGGTCTTTAAAACTAATGACGAACCTTTTAGTTGACACAACTTGCTGAAACAACGTCAAAGCACCCAAAAATCTTTTTAAACTCACTCAACCCTCCCGAACACAAACCAAATATACTACTAGCTTGGAAATGATATTTAGGACTCAATGAAATTATCAAAATACCCAAACAAGGTCACCTTAACCCGATGTTGACCAAAGTCAACTTTAACTTAAGAATCTTCAAAATTCTAAATAAGGACATGAAACTCATCCAAAAGCTTCGGGAACTGAACCAAGCCTTCAATTGGATCAATTATCATCATTCGGACCTAGTGGAATCATCAAAACTCAAAAATGACCTTTCTAACCTCAAACGTTGACTAAAGTCAAACTTTAGCCTTAACTTTCTCTGCATCTCATCTAATGGCTCAAAATCAAACCAAAATCTTTGGGGCCCAAACCAACAGTACATCAAGAGCAAAAAACACATTCTGCAGCTAGCAGAACTGTCGGAATTTCATTCCGAGCTTGCTATCACCAAATGTTGACTTAAGTCAACTATCTTATGCTTTCAACTTTTAAAACATAAAAGCTCTTCCAAAACTCATCTAAATACCTCAAGACCTGAGTCAATAGTCCTACTAACCAAAAAGTCACGTTTTGGAGATGATAGAACTAACGAAATTCTATTTCGAGATTCGGAATACCAAATGTTGACTAAAGTCAACCATTTCAACTTAAAAGCTTTCAAAACTCTAAAATTTTCAAAAATATCAACTTTACGATCCGATTTCAAATCAATTCTCAAAAACTCATCAAACATGACTCAGGCAACTATCAGGAGGGGTAAAATGGTAATTTTTCAGAAAAATTACAAAAATGACCTTTAGGGTCATTACAATACTTTTACAAATAAGGTGTATTTGTTTTTCGATATACTTTTTTAATATATTTGTCAGTTTTAATCTAATTTTAGGATCATATTTGTTCTTGCAATATAAAATAAAATCATATTTGTCCCTACGTTATTAAATCTTCTTGTCTTCAACATATTTGTTCTTTTCAACAATCTTTAGGACCATATTTGCCCTTATACTCTAAGAAAAAGTCATATTTATTCTTATTGTATTAAATCCTCATTGTCATCAATGAAAAAGAAAGAAAATTGCTCATAACAATATTGATTGGCATATAAAAATTGAACAATATTTATTGAATTTAAGTCATACACGTTATTTGCAAACTTATTCTTAACACTCCGATATGAAACCCTCAAAAAATAGATAAATAATCAGCTACAACCATTATTAAATTATATTAATATTGTGAAATTATTTTTAACATCAATTTATGCAAGTTAAAGTAAGTTTAACTTTTAAGTATGGATATTGTAAATTAATTTCACTTTTAGATTATTGTTGACAGAAAACTACAACTAATTACAATTCTTAATGAGTGAGATAAACTTAACCATGTATTGCACTATAAATAAAAATTACTGAAACAATAATTATTTTATCGTAATAACAAAAGTTAATTTGCCTAATTTGAGTAGTGAAATTGTATCCATCATGAATGAACAATGAAGTTTTTAAATTTGTGAAATTTTCATAAATAGTAATGAGTCTCCTTGGTTATAGTTTGTCTAATTATATAACGTAGTTATAGTTTGTGTAGCTATGCGTGACTTTGTTTGTATATCTCGCTAGAAATTTAAATTTAATACAAAATAGACATTTAACTTAATTAATGAAATATGCGGTAATTTCGGCTTTTGAAATGGAAAACAATCCCACAAATAACATATATTGTATCTGATTAGAATTTCTTACCAAATATAACTTTGTACAAACCAAACGTATATAAACATCATTAACATATATAGTTGCACCATATATACAAATGAGAATTGCTATCTAATATTGTGTGTGTATATATATATATATATATATATATACACACACACAAAAACAAAATTGATTGAAATATACAAACAAGTAAATGTATACAAATGCTGAAATTATACAAAAAAAATTTAGCTAAAACGTATATTTGTTGATAATATACAAATATGAATTATAAATATTCACATGCGGGATAAAAATTGCATAAATATACAAATCAAATATATACAATTACATTCACATATAGAAAAATCTTTAAAAATTATAAAAATGCTAATCAATAGACATCTAATATATATCTATAATTTGTGCATAAAATACAAAAGAATTAATTGTATATGATTGTTGAAAAATATACAAATACGGTCTAAAGAACAAAAAAGCTTCAATAAACATTAATACACTAAATCCATAGAAATACAAATCATAAAAAAATATACTAATTAAATTATGCAAATACCTCAAAATCTTCAATATCGTCTTGGATCATTACGATGCTTGGATCTATACGCTTCATTGAATCTAATTTCTCCAGTAACTCTAGATTTAGCAAGAGATCCTGCATTATTTTCCAATTTTTCAGTTAGATCCAGAGAAAAAGATGGTCAGTCATCAAGATTTGTGGACATGTACTTGTATTCCTCGAGTAATTCTCTTTGATGGAGTTTATTCAACCATGATTTCTATATATCTATTGATTTGATTGAAAAACTAAAGATGATTGATGAACATTTTTTAATGAACGAACAAAAAGATTTTAAAAAAAATATAAACGAAAAAAAAGCCATCAAAAACCGCCAAGAAGTTACCTAAAATTGGGGAAGCATGATTAGGAGGGAGAAATTATACCTCTGAAATTTGAAAAATTGATATGGTTAAGTGTATTTAGGAGAAAAATTAGTGAGGTATAAGATAAGAGAGAATGGATGATATTCTACAGAGTCCGGAGCCAAAAGGGCCACTTTTTTCCTTCAAAAAGCATAATCGGCCTATCAATTTTTATTTAAACCAAAAGGGGCAAATCGCTCCCTCAAGAGCGAGATCCTGACACAGAATTAACCCCGTTAACTCCATTAAAGGAAAAAGTCTTAAGAAAATCGCTACCCCAGCAGCGATTTTCGAGATTAATTTTTTAAAAACAAAAAACGCTGCTAAGGCAGCGATTTCTCTTCAATATTTTTTATAAAAAAAAACGCTACTGAATGTACACTAATCGTATAAATTTCTGTCCGTATCTTTTTGAA
Source organism: Solanum appendiculatum (assembly GCA_018342035.1). Classification (NCBI taxonomy): domain Eukaryota; kingdom Viridiplantae; phylum Streptophyta; class Magnoliopsida; order Solanales; family Solanaceae; genus Solanum; species Solanum appendiculatum. The sequence goes on from JAGDQO010002109.1 coordinate 5,254, forward strand.
AATTTTCTACACCGATCAGTGAAAACACTCAGAAGGTGCATGTACACTAATCTTTTGGCAAATCTAGGAAGGGTGTATAGATGGCATCATGTTCCATTTATGTCGATCAGATTAAACAAATATCACTATTGTCAACTATAATGAGCATCAGCGATTATTTTTAAAAAATAAAAAATTTAGAAGTCGCTGCCCTAGTAGCGTTTTTAAAAAAATTATGAAGAGCAATCGATGCCTTAGCAGCATTTTTTGTTTTTTTTTAAAAAAAAAATAATCTCGAAAATCGCTGCTCCAGCAGCGATGGAGCAGCAATTTTAATTTTAAAAATTTTTAAGAAATCGCTACTGGTGCAGCGATTTTCTTAAGATTTTTTTTGGACGGCGTTAACGGGGTTAATTTTTTTGTCAGGATCTCGCTCCCAAGGGAGCGATTTGTCCCTTTTGGTTTAAAAAAATTTTGATAGGCCGTTTATGCTTTTTGAAGGAAAAAAATGGCCCTTTTGATTTCGGACTCATATTCTACAGTATAACGAAAGAAGTAGTAAATGAAATTCACTTCCTCTATATATAATTGGACTTCAGAAAAGCAAACAACAAAGGCTTTGTCAAGTGAAATCCAAGCTTAACTACTCTTTTCATTTGGTTCAAGATTTAGAGCACATTTAATATTGCTACTAAAAAATATTTATTTTTAAAAGTAATTTTTAAAAAATAGCTTTTTAGAAAAATATTTTTGAGAAAAAAGTAATGTGTTCGGCTAATTCATTTGAAAAGAATTTTTAATAAGCAGATTGTGTTTGACTAATATTTTTTTAAAAGTGTTTTTGAGAGTTGAATTATGAAAAAGAACAAATATCAATGTACTTTTAATATTAAAATTATTTCATCGAGAAAAAATATTCTAAATATTTATCATAAAATTTTTAATTGAATTTTTATTTTTATTAAATTAAAATGTACATATTCAAATTTTCAGCCAATATTATACATAGATAAATAAAAAAATATTAAATATTGATATAATACTAACATGATAATTTAAATATAATAAAATATACCAAGCAAAATAAATTTAAAATCATTCCACAAACTAAATCACTTCATACTAAAAGTTCATCACAAAAATAAATTCATAAATATGATGAATATATTGGTAAATATGTATATATGATAGCGATATTTTGAACAAAATAATTTTCCGATTCTTCTATTGGTTTTTATTTAAGAAACAGAAATTTTTAACTTCTACTTCTATTTAGAAACAATTATACTAACTAGCCAAACATCTTATTTTTTCAAAAAAGAAATATTTTTTTCTCAAAATAAGTAATTTTGACCTCCTAACAACAATGTCAAACAAGCTCTAAGAATTGAAGGGATCTCAGTAGCTTAAGCACTTCAATAGTATCATTAAAGATGATCAATTTTACCCAAAATCCTAATTATTTGGCCATGGAGGTTATTTCACATTGCAGCATATGGAAATCGAAGAGTTGAGTGCTCTTTTCTCCATCCAGTTCAATGTTTGGGACCTTTTTTTACCCTTCAATTTCAATTTAGGCTTGAAACAAAACATCAACAATGTGGAAGAACATATTTACATCACAACCATACTTTAAAAATGTCAATAAATTCCTCCAACAGAATTATTTGCTTAAAGTCAAAAACAAAAGGAAGGTTTAGCAACATGATAACCTAGTTAAAGAAAAGGAAGCTGATATCTCAAAAGTGTTCATCCTACAACTGACTGACTGACTGGCTGGCTGCTGTATAAGTAGAGGTATGCAAGATACTCAATCACAAGAAAAGTAGGCTATATCACATCAATCAATCCAACAAATCAGACATAGCATTCTTCTTGAATGCATCAACCTGAGCCAACATGTTTGTCAATCCTTTATTTGGGAATATATTATCCGCCTTCATTCTATCAGCAATACCATAACAAGGAGCTTTGGCATTTATATACGCCCGAATAAGGCATTGGTATTGGGTAATTCGGGAAACATATCCAGCTTGTCTCATTCTGTGAAACATTTTCTCAGTATTATGAATATCACCTTTCTTTGCATACTGTTCCATAATCATCAAATAAGAATTGATCATTGGCCTCAACCGATTCTGCTCTCCGGCTTTATGCAATATTGAATCCGCTTTTTCCACTTCTCCAGCTTCAATATAGAGTCTGACTAGCGCATCCCAAGTCACTGGCCCAATTTGGCAACCACTGTCAGCCATACGCTTCACAAGGTCCTTTCCTTTCGACAACATTTTATGATTTGCATAAATTCTCAATAAAACAGAATAATGCCTCGATGACAGTGTTGGCCATTTTGCTGCCATCTTATCAAAGATTGCCTCCGCCTCCTCAATATTATGCAGTTTTCCCCAAGCTTCAACAGCAGCCACACATTCTTCAAGCCGAGGATTAGACTCACAAACTTGCCAAATTCTAGCAACTTCGTCGGCCCTTCCAAGAGCTGCATAATGAGGAAGCAAACTACGACATGCCCAGCGATTTTCTTTTATATGTCCTCCTTCCATCTCTTTTAGTACATTCTCGGCCTTCTCATTCAGACCACCCGAGATATAATGCTTCGCCAAGATACTCTGTATGTTGATATCAGGTTCTATCCCTTCAGCCTTCATGGTCTCAACAATTTTCTCCATTCCAGATATGTCGTTGAATTGCCCCTTAGCATCTATCAATAGTCTGTATGTAAAGAGGGTTGGCTTCACATTTTCCTTCTCCATTAGCAAGAGAACATCGGCAATCTTCTTTTTATCAGTCTTCTTATATAGAAGGAGCAACTGATTGCAGGCAAAGCCTGTTAATGGGAATTCAAGGTCCTTGATTTTGTTAAAAATCTGCTCAGATTTCTTCAAATCACCTTCAGCGACACAATTGGCCAATAAAGTGCGATAAATAACTTCATTTCTGAAAGACTCTGGTATCATCCCAATATAATCTTCTGCCTTCTTTAGACCACGGACTTTGGCAATTAAATCAACACGAGAAGCATAGTCTCTGTCAGTAAAAGTGAGCTGATTTTTTGACTCCAACCACTCAGAGAGCTGCCAAAAGCCAGAAATTACTATAATTGAATAACAGCAAGATGATGACAATAGAAATCGACAAACTAATCAGGTTAGAAGCTGTTTTTTTATTCTCAATGTGAAACTCATAGAACTAGTGTTTATCACTATCTCCCTAAAGCCGTGTTTCTACTGCAAACATAAGTTGACATGACAACTAGGAAGCAACTTATGTTTTCACTCTATTTTAATATAGAACTTAAATAGACAAAGAGGGCAAAAGGAAAAAACAAACAACCAATGCAAAAGTACTGATAGACCAGGAAGGATGCAGCAGAAGCAGGAGATTACTATGAATTTCATAGTAATCAAAATGAAGTGAGAATATTATACAGGAGTTTGGAAAATATTTGGTTGAAGTGGAAAAAAATAAGCATTTGAAGTTGAAGTTCAAATTAGTATTTGGAGATACTAACAACATGGGGTCTAGGGAGGGTAAAGTGTGCCCATACTTGCCCCTAGCTTGGGAGGTAGAGAGGTTGTCTCTCATAGTCATAGACCCTTGGCTCAAGGAAAAGCATACCAGAGGAGATCAAAAAAAGAAAGAACGGAAGTGAAGAAATCATGGCAAAATACTACAATAAACATGGCAAAACATTCTGAAAAAAGACAAGTAATGATAACTAGTGAGATAATCAAAGTACAAGAGATGGTAGATAGTAACAGAAATCGAAGGACAAGAAACTTCAGGAGAAATACTATGACAACTAGTATCCTTGTGAGACAATGCTCTAATACCTACTAACCTTCTACCCTAATCCGTGTCTTCCACAACCTCCTATCTTAGGTCATGTCCTCGGTAAGGTGTAACTGTGTCATATCATGTCTAATAACCTACTACTACTACTACTACTAGTATTTGGAGGTATTATTTCCAAATTCCTCAGCACCGTTATTTTTGCAAGTTTTTCAAGAATTTCACAAAACAAAGAAGGCATAAAAAATTAGGGAATTATTTCCAGATGTAACAGGAAAACAGTCTAAAAATAGTTATAAATCCGTCATCCAAAAAGAAAAAAGTTAAAACCCAAACATTGAACCTTCCATGTACTACTCGTATCAAGTAACTCTAAGGAGAAAAATTCTCACAGTGAAATATGAATTCGAAATGATTTTACAGGCAATAGTCAATTAGTAATATCAAAGAACACAAACATCAACAACTTCTGGAGTAAGTTTGCTGCTTAAAATTTGTACTTAACTGCTACCTCCATACGATACCTCAAGAAAGAGGAGCATCAATAAAAGATGTACCACTATTGATGGCCCTTTATGTACGAGTAGAAGAAACACAGGATACATGCAGCACAGCTGCAGTTTCAAGTTCACTTCCCCTAAAAAGGATGAAGGTGAAGTGAGATTGAACGAGATTCTAGTCTGAAATGCAAAGACTTCAAATGTTCAATTTCAATCTTCCACTATAATGACATGATAAATGAAAATGTAGCACACACATAATTAAAATGAGATGGATGAAATGGAAAGGTATAGGAGCGCTAAGCAATATGAAAACACCTAACAAGTGAAAGGCTAGTGCTGTAGAATAATAGTGAGAACACTAATATTATATTGGAGTGTATGTTGGGCCTTTAGGACTCAACATATTCACAACATTAGTATCATAGAAATGCAATGCAAAGCATGATATGCCATCATACATGATTGAAAAAAATTCTCTCATCATGTCAGATAAAGGGTGCAAGTGACAACACACATGCAATAAAATGAGAGAAAATTATCTAAAGATAGTTTGACCATATCCTGCAAAAATCTTCAAATGCATCATTTGTGTAGGTGCATTACTACGGTGACTGAAGGTGGTAAAAAATGGGACCCAAAATCACATGGAAGAAAGTTGTTCCAAAATCCTGCAATCTCTTCGAATCAATGCAAACTTGATTAAGAATATGCCATAATCAAAAGCTTAGTTGTTATTACTATTACATTAGGTACGAACAGATTTAATTTAACTGCGACTGCTAAGAAAACGGGCATTGCACCTATTGACCAAAAAAGCTTAGCTCATAAGGTGAGGATTGTTCAAGACAATATAAGGAGACAACAACTCAGTCACTCAATCATTGTGGAACACTCCAACTCGCACGTTCAAGATTGAACAGCTGAAGTGTGAATAACAATGGGAGCCAAAATTTGGAGAATACAATTAGCATAGGTCTAGCTCTAATACTATGTAAGAAAAAAAAGCCGTAGGACCTAACTCAACTCAAAAGGCTAGCTCATGAGATGAGGATTGTTCAAGTCCTTAGAAGAAGACAACAATTTTTTCCCTCCACCAATGTGATTCACTCTAACAAAGATACATTACTTACTAGCATGGAATGAATGAACCAAGATAAAACTGACTATTTCAAGGATTCATACAAATTAACAAACAGTTCACAGATTGATTGATATGCTACTTTCTGTTTTTGACCATGATTTAGAGCCAAGTCACTTCTCATAATAGGTTTCGACTTTGAATAATGAGACCATAAACCTTAAAACATCTATCATGAGGGAATGAGATTTCAAAAAGAAAAAAGAACTCCATCTTTGCCATGAGTAACTAGAGAAGTTTTTATCAAAATGTATTAACTGATGTTTTTTCTTTTTAGTTACTCAAACTAAAGAGAGGAAGTACTGGTGGTAAATCCTAAATTATTTGAAAAGTTATTTCTTGATGTTCAAACTTCATTATTTCTAAAATGACTAATGCTTGCACTGTTTACAATGTTATAAAAGAAAAACTATAAATGCATCATGACCACGCTACTAATGTAAACACACAATGATCATTTTTTTATGACAAGCACACAGTTAGCACTTTAAGACCCTGATGGTAAAACCTATAAATGCATCAAAAATTGAAATTAGATATCTGATCTAATATAAAAGAGATATGTTACCTGCAGTGCCTTCCCGTACATGCGCCTTTTACGAAGATTAAGCATCGCTGCTGCTACTTCAGCCCGTGTCACGTTATTTCCTTCAACCCATTTATCCATGATTTTACTAACAGATAAAGCTGGTACTGCCACGATAGCATTGAATAATGCTGAAGAATCTCTGTTCCTTGGAGACTTCCGTTTGCTAATTTCAGCCTCCGTATCAGACAATAATTCCTGAGGTGCTTCCACATCTTCACCATCAAGATCCTCTTCGGAAAGCTCATGCTCAGAGACTGACTCGTCTGCTTTGTTGACTTCTTGTATTGCTTCAGTTGCAGTAGAAGATTCAAGCTCTGAAAACCCATCGTCTGAATTACTATCTTCCTCTCCGCTGCTCTTTGTGCCAGCTTGTGAAGAGAAATTTCGGCTTTCCATGAATAATCTTAGAAAACCATGAGATGTTATTTGGAATCCTCTAAATGTACAAGGTCTATGTGATATTACATTGGAAGCCCCTTTAAGCCCATCATTATGTCCTTTCAGACATTGACTTGATATATCTGAAGTGGCATAACAAATTCGAGAGCCTCCGGTCATAAATACTTGTTTCCTGGTGTAGATAATCAATTTCATCAATAAAGTGCCCATAATCTAAGCTAGAAAAGACTCTCTCTCTCAAAAGGAATCGGAAGACATAACAATGTTAAGAGAACAAAGAAGATCAATAAATATTCTAACACTCCAACACTCCCTACACTATATCACTTGCTTTAACCGATATGACTACATCGTTGTAAATTTTTTATACTCAAAAATACCACCAAAATGTTACCCTTTTATTCTATGTTTTACTTGGTATGATCATCATATGTCACTTACATTATATCCAAAACAAATACTGACAAATGATCCAGAAAATGATTTCTAAAGGTAATAAAATACTATAAATGAAAAAATGAAAGTTACCCAACTTGTTTGGGGTTGAGGCATTGTTGTTGCTTTTGTCGAAAAATGAAAGTTACACTCCTCTCTACCAAACATAAGCTATATAGTAGTCTATAGAGAAAGTTTAGCCGTTAGCGCGAGACATGTTGTCTCGATGGGTCTAGTAACAAGTGCAGAACTTCCATTCTTCTTTCTTATTTAGATTATGAAATTAATAAAACAGAAAATGAACAAAACTTTTCTACACAAAACACCAAACACTTCCTACCAAAAACAGCATATGTTTCCGATGTTACACTATCGGAAAACACAAAAACCATACTTGATTCACCAAAAACAACTGATAAAAAATCAAAATTTACAGCAAAATTAGATGTGTTTGGTATGCAGGAAATGTTCTTGGTCAGTTAGTTCTCCATTTCTTTCAACACTACACATCTAATACAAAAGAAGAAAATTTCAGAGCAGAGATGCCATTACTTGAAGGAAGAAGACGCTCGACGAACTGCCCACATGATTCCTTCTGCAAAGTGTAAATGTGAGTCTGCAAAACTGAAGAATCCTTAAACCCTAAAAACCCTCTCTTTTTGAGTTCGCCCTCTGGATATTCGTTTTGACCCGGTTTGCAAACCCTTTTAAGAATTGTACTATAAATATATAATTTGATACTCCGTGCCACCTTTTGAATTTTGAGATTCAAATAACTTTATTTTTATATTTTTTAAATATTTTAAATTGTTAATTATTGTGACTTATAGTATTTTTTATGTAGTTTATAAATAAATAAATTTCATTTCAAAAAACTTGAAGATTCCATGAGCAAATTTCCTATCAAACTTAAATTGTTTGACTCTCGAAAAATGAAATGTGTCACATAAATTGAGATAAAGAAAGTATATTTATCTGATCAAGTAATTGGTGTCTCCGTTTATTTTGAACTTGACATATCCATTAAGAAAATAATAATTGATATGACTATTTTACTATACTATCTTTATTAATTGATGTTTAGTATTAAGTCTTGAAAATAATTTGTAGAATAAGTAATTAATGTTAAGTGAGACATTGAAAAAATTCTTATTTTTTTTCTGGATATACCAAAAGTGACAATTAAAAGTAAAAATCTATTTTGGAAATAGTGGACAAGTAAAAGTGAATAGAGAGAGTACTTAGTTAACAAGAAATTTTTTAAGGGTCTATTTGGAAAGCCACCTAGTAATTGGAATTGGTGTAACTATTGGGTAGTAATTACTAGCCTAATAATTATACAACCTAGTAATTATATTGACATGTTTGTTTGTCACAATGTATTTACAGTGTAATTATAAATGTACTGTTTGGATGCACAATTATAATCATAAGATTCTCTTAAATTTTAAAAATAAAAGTTAATTATTTAAAATTTATATTAGACAAATAAGAAATTTTAGAAATGATATTAAATTAAATATTTAAAATATATATTGTCTTTGAAAATATATTAATTAATAAACATATGCTCTTAACTAATATTATGAAAAAATAATTGATTTATATTTTCAAATTAGTAAATTTCAATTGAATTAATCATCTATATCTATATATAATTAAAAGGAAGAATATCTAGCGTAGGATCAAGACATAATTAACTAACTTTTAAACTTTTATAGCTTTTTAATAAAATTCATATTTTAATAGTTACTTTTTTTAAAACAGTTTTAGCTTCTTTTTTTTTACGTTTTTTTAAACAGATATTTCAAATATCTTTTTAACATTTTTTTTGTAATAATAGCAAACCTGGACAGTTTTATTATTATGATGATGATTGTCTATTTAATATAATTTGAGTTCTTATAACCGTGAGAATTTATAAATCTTATTTAAATGAAGATATAAATAGAAACCCACTATCCAATAGCATACTTGCAGGTAAGTGTACAAAAGCTCAACTATATTCCCACTTCCCCAATTTTCTCAACTGCAATTGACATGTGGTCTTTTATATTCAAAAAAATTTCGAATAGTTACCACCTCTTCAAATATATATATATATATTACTTTACTACTATATATAAGAGACTAGCCCAAGCAGCTCTTGGTCGTCATGCTTGCTTGCGGACCAAAGGGCAATCTCGGAATATCAAAAATTATAAGCTTTAAATGCCTTGTATAAAATATTGTTAATGGTTATACTATTGCTTTTGTAGGACAAAAATGTTAAAGCATATTTATTTATTTATTTATTTGACCTCTAAAAAAAATTCTACTGCCCTGGCTAGTGGACCCTATCGGCCCATCCTGTGCTATTAACTTACGTGCTGAATATTTCTCAATTGCTGAAAGTGTGGTTCTCAGTAGATTTCTACTACACGCGTGTTAGTTGCAAGTTTTTAAAAATTGACTCATTAAAAAAAAAATGGGGCCCATGAAGCTTTTACTTGACAACACTTACTCTTTTTTGAGTCTCTCTCCTTGGCATTCTATAGGTGTTTTAGTAGCTTAATACTCCACATTAAAAAATTAATTTACAAAATTTTATCGATGTTACATAAATTGAAACAAAGAGAATAACATATAGTATTTAAAATAATTACGAAGTACTATAAATAACAATAATTAACAATTTAAAATTTTAAAAAATATATAAAAAATTTGATTGACTCTCAAAATTTTATTTTGTCACATAAATTGAGACAAAGTGAGTAACTTATATTATTTGAAATTAATGTAAAAGTTTTATAAATCAGAATAACTAACAACTTAAAATATTTATAAGACATAAAAAATTCTATTAACTCTCAAAATTCTATCTATGTCACACAAATTGAGACAAAGTGAGTAACATACATTATTTGAAAATGATGTAAAAATTTTATAAATCACAATAATTAACAACTAAAAATATGTATAAGACATAAAAAAAATTTTGGTTGGCTCTCGAAATTCTAACGGTGTCATGTAAATTAGGACAAAAGGAATAATATATATTATGTGTCTAAATAGGATATAAAAAATATTATAAATCACAATAATTAATAATTTAAATTTAATTAAGAGAGTCAATATATATTGGGCCCATACTGGCACGGGCTCCTATGTCTAGTATAGTCATTTATTTTTAATATATAGGTAACAATTAACTGACTTTTCAATTCTAAAAACAAGATACAAATTTAAAACAGTTTTAAAATTAGCGTTATATATTCTATAACAATTTATTTTTAAAAAAAAAAGATATAAGTTAAAGTAGTTTTTAAGTGATATACAAATTTATAAAAAAAGAAAATAAATAGACAAAATAAAATATAAAATTAAGTAAAACTAATTTAACATGTCCTTACCCCATGTTCCCGCTACCTCACAAACATGCATGAACTTAAAATTATTTCAAATTTTAAACGTTAATCAAGCAAATTTTTCTAGCAAATTTTTATGGGTAAGTTACATAAATCACATAGTGTAAAGATGAAATTACTATCTATCCCTACTTTTTTTCTAATTACAACAATCCTTTAAAATTAACTCAATCCGGATACATTACTACAAGCACGGATACATTAATACATTAATACGGATACATTATTAAAATAAAAATCAACTCAATCCGGATGCATTAATGAAAGCGCGGATACATTAATACAAGCACGGATACATTATTAAAATAAAAATTAACTCAATCCGGATACATTAATGAAAGTGTGGATACATTAATACAAGCACGGATACATTATTAAAATAAGGGATTTTAGTCATTTTTAAAAGATATAGGGACAAATGGAAAATAATATACTTAAAGGTGTGTACTTTAGTAATTTTTCCAAATTTTATTTATCAACAAAATATCATTTTAAAGAGGAAATTCAGGCTACTTCCTCTCTATTTAAAATATTTTTCTATTTTTATACTATCTAACAACAAATTTAGGACCAGCAAAAAAGTTATATAAAAAATGAGAATTATATTTCAATTATTTGCACTTTTCTCTAATAACTGTATCACAGAGAGAAAAAATAATAGTTACATAATCCAACTACACTAATAAAAGAAACCATCAATTGCAAATGATTATTTATTCTCTCAACTTTCTTATGTATTCTCTTCATTCTTCCTTTATTTTTTTAAATATTTTTTTCAGTGTTTTTATGTCGTTGAGTTCAAAAAATGAGATTATATTACTTGGAGAATTTTTGAAATAGAAAAAGCAATACCAAAACTATTTCAAAGTAATGACCAAAAGGTATGCATTTATAATTCATATATTTAGAATTTAGATAGTTTCTTCACTGTATTAATTCATAGTTCTTTTCTTTTTTTTTGCAAATTTTCAATCGTAGCACAAGGTAAATGAAAACTTAAAAAGATATTAAGAGTAATATTAGATACCACAAAAATGTGATATTTGCTAAAATTTATGAAGGTTAAATAAGTTATAAATTTGTATAGTATTTTAAATTCTTTACGTTTATATTTAACTTCACAAAATCTAAATTCTTTACTTTTGTATTTAACTTAACATATCGTAGAAACAATATTGAACTTCACTTTTTTTTAACCTCATTCAACAAATGAAGAATTGTTACCTGCATTGCTCTATCATGATACCTTAAGAATTATGCAATACAAAATTGTGATAACTTACAATCTTTTTCTTTTTTGCTCAAAAATTTCCGACTTACTAATGAAGATATTGAGAAGATTTTAGACTAAAATATATGTGTAATTTGAATTATTGTTTTTTAGTGCTTGTTTGTATTGTAGGTATCATGAAAGCAATTACATTAGATCAAAGATTAAAAAAAGTATTTAAAGTGACGAAACAACACACGAGGTACATATATTAAAATTAGTTTTTGACATATAAATTATTTATATATTTTGATAAATTTTTGGTGGATACATTATAATTCAATTAAGCTTAAGTTATTCAAAACATATTCAGAACAATATTCTTACTTTATAAAGAATACACAAATTTAAATCATAATTTTAAAATTAACAGGTAATGATTGTTGACACCCAATTTTGGCCTAACATTTTAAAAATTCATAACTTTTAAGTTTTATTTATCAAATAGTTCAAAATATATTTTTTATAATTTCAAATAAAGTGTATTGATACTTATCCTTATTTCTCATAATTTTAGGATTTTTATTAGTTAATTTTAATTATATTATTTTTGTCAGAGCTGAATAGAATATGTTCAAGTATTTGTTCATTTTGATTAAATCATTATTTTTGTTAAAATTGTATTTTTTTTTTTACATTTGTTACATTTTTTAAATATTCATTTTTATTAGTTACATTTGTTAATATTCATTTTGATATTTTTGCGAAGTCTAGAAATTCATTCAAATATGGATAAAATTTCATACGCAGATATTTTATTAACAGGTGGTTTTGGCCCACGATTTTAAGATAATGGTATTGTACTATAGGTGATTTTTGATTTTCTATTTAAGCAATAGCTTGGTCATTAAGTTAGTGACGGTGGATAAGATTTAAAACAATGGGTGTAATTTTCAGAATTTTTTTAGTCTTTAAAAATTTCTTTTGGTGTTCATAATTTTCCGGTAACAAGTTCATCGGAACTCTGCCAGATTCCGGCTAGCCCACCACCAAACACCCCAGCTTCTCCCCTTCATCTCCGACCCAAACCCACCAGAAACCCCATCTCCGACAAACTCCAAGCAACAGCCAACAACCCAACACCATCTGAATCTCCCAAATTCACCAGCAAACCGAAACATCACCAACTCATCGCTCAACCCAGCCACTACCAACCAAAACTCCATCTTCCTTTTTCTCCAACCCAACCAGCCAAACAACCACCAAACGCTAGAGCCACCACCGCTGCCTGAAACAGCCACCAAACCCATCAAACCCAAACGACTCCAAACAGACCCAAATCACAGAGACGAAGTATCCAACAAGCCACCAATCAAAACCCCAAATCGCTTAACAATCCAGTTGCAGCCTCCCTCCCCCTTTTTCCCCTCTTATTTTTTGTTTGTTTAGCAGGTATATAGATCCGTATTTTCTGGCGAAGTTGCCGCGAGCTCCAAACTCCGGCGAGCCCGCGAATAGCCAGCAACTAGGAGCTTCGAACTCCGGCGAAACGCCGAGACTCCATTAATGGCGAACCAGATCACGAACCAGCAAAACCTCGAGTATTGAGCTCTGTTTCGGCTAGATCTCGCTGGAACCACGATATTGTTGGCATAGATTTGCAACTTCGATTGTCATTTTTTTGAGGTTCTAAATTTGTTATCCATTTAAGTTTATTTCAGTTATCTGTTTTATGGCATTGTGGTGTTTGTTTTTACTGTTGTTATGCTTCATTTTTATTTATTGTTGCTGAATATAGTAGTGCTTTGTTACCATTTATTTTTGTACATCTTTTTTTTGAATTTGTAGGTCACTGGAGTTGAGTTGAGTATGTGTTTCTTTTCATTTACCTATTGTTTGTTCTAGATTACTAAAATGTATTTGTTATTAATTATTGTTGCTCTATTTTTGTTCCACATCTTGCTACTGTTGGTTATTTAGATTAATTAATGTGTTTTGTCCATTTTTTCAATAAGTTATGTTCCTATCATTTAGTTAATGTTTTCAGGCTTTTGCATATTGTTTTACATTTTGTTATATTTTTGTGTATTAGTTTCACGTAATTTTACTTTTTAAATACACTATGTTAAAATTGACAATTGAAAAAATCTCTTTGTCGATTTTAGAGATCTCTCCATTATTAAAGACGGAAATTTAGTTTAAGTTCATCTATTTTGTATGTTAAAATTGGCTGATGAAAAAATTACCGTCGATTTTCAAGGTCTCCCATGTTTATAAGACGGATTTTTATTTTTAAGTTATTATTTTATTCATATTTATTTATTACTAACACTTTTACTAAGTGTCTTTACAGGTATCCGGAGTTGCTTTCCAAAGAAGCTATTCGAACAAAGTGTAGGAATCTTACCACTTATGCAAGAATCAGGTTCTTGTACATTTGCCTAAGTAAATACACAACACAATAAAATAGTGATTTTATCGTGGAAACATTCCTCTCTCAAGAAAGGGAAAAACCACACCACAATTTTATTACCTTTAAATTTAATTCAAGATTACAACTAAACAATCAATGAATTAACTCGAACACCTCTACCCTCTAAGGATTAGCTATAATCGCAGACTCTATTCTCCAAGAAGTCAAACCCACTTCTTGTTACAATTCTCTCAACTCTCGAGCACAACTCTCCAAGAAGTCAAACTTGCTTCTTGTTACTATTCTCTCAACTCTCGAACACAACTCTCCAAGAAGTCAAACTCGCGTCTTGTTACAAACTTCACTAACTACTCTTCAAGAAGTCAAACCCACTTCTAGTTCTTCAACCTAGGAATTATTACAACTCAATAATAAACCTAGAACAAATCAACAAAGACTAATAACCATAGCCTTTAATTGATCAGACTTCAACATTCAATAGTTCAAACTCGAACACAACTCATGAACCTTGTCCCAATGTTGCTGTGACAAAGCCTTGCAGTTTTGCTCCAATGGCTATTGCTCTCAAGATGATGACTTTCGTGAATATGCAATAGGTGTCGCTTTGCCTTTGCGGGAAAATTCTCTCAATTGTGATTGCAGAAGCCGAACTTTTCTTTCTTCACCCTTGTCCTTATATAGAGGTTGACAGATCCTTAGCCGACTTCTACAGAGAAAGAATTTCTGTTTTCCTAGAAAACTAATCATTTTCCTTATAGAACTTGTTTGCCTCCTTCCTTAACTGCCTGGGAAATGTCTTCTTTTTATTCTTTTCCTTCTTTAACTTCTTTTGTTGTTTTGGACACGTTTTCCGACTTCATCTTGGAATGGGTCTGTGATTACTTCCGGTCTCTTTACTTTTCTGCATAGGAGTTGTTTTCGTAGTAGACTCCTACAAGAAAAGTAATTATTATTTTTCTTCAAAAATCTTTTATTTTCCTATTTTCTACTTTCACTCCTTTATTTCTGCACTTTATTACGAGTCTTCTTTGCCGCAATCTCCCATATTTGTACAGGTTGTTTGCATTCACGTCTAGGGACCTGGTTCACCTGATAGAGTACACATATGACAACAAGTTGTGAACCAGACTCACTTTATCAATCATCAAAACTATTTATATGTTCTCCTACTTCCCAACAATTTCCTCCTTTTTGATGATGATAAACAATGCATCATAGTTTACTTTGTTTCCTTTGTCAAACATCAAAACACTTTGTCCATCATCAAAACTACAAACATCATGTTCTCTAATTCCCTGGCAATGCATCACAGTTGACTTTGTCAAATATCAAAACACTTTGTCAATCATCAAAACTACAAATTTCATGTCGTCTTATTCCCCAGCAATTTCCCCCATTTTTGATGATGACAAACTATGCATAATATGTCCCTAACCCACATCATATAACTTCCCCCTTTTGGCATCATTGAAAACCAACAACCAAAGAACTCGATTAACATACAATAAGTGCAATATCATTTTAACTCATGGCCACTTGGGCAACACTTTCTAGTATACTTATGCTAACAATAAGGTAAGTTGATCTGAGGATATTAGCCATCTTACACTCACACACAATCAAGATCTTCAATGAGGAACAAAATAAGTAAACATGTACCAGCTTAAGCCCTTAGAGACCTAAATCAAAAAGCATATGATATTATGAGTATGAGACAGACACAAGCACATCGAAGAGTCTGGAAAAATGGAGGATAAGGATTGGGACGAAGATTACTAAAGTACGGAGGAAAAGGATGTTTACTGCCATTCATAAATTTTTCAGTACGTCCATTGTGCACCAGCTCCTTCGTTATGATCAGTTTTCTTAGAAAGTAATATTTCATCAAGAGCAACACGAGGTCCATCATCAGTTAAGCATAGTCAGTTTCAAGGAGACCAGGTGAGTATTTTTCAAGCATTAGGACCAACAACAACTGAGTAATAGAGCTCCCTTTCTTTGAACTTGGTTCAGCTGCAACATAATTTCATATTGTTTTTTATTATTATTTTTTTTGAAACTCTGGTCCAACTCCATAAAATTTTCACTCCTCCATGGTCCTTTTGTTAGATAGCCTTTTCTCGATGACATTTCAAAGGAGTACTAACTATAGGTAAAAGACTCATCACATTTTGGTGCAATAGAGATGGATTTATCAATAATGAAGGCAGGCACCGATAATAGTTTGTTTCTAAGAGAATTGTTCCCCCTGAGAGATAACTGTTATACATTTGGAATGGATGGAATATCAATTTTGGAATTTGTGAACCTGGTTCAGATGTGAGAGGTAAAACAATGTTCCCCCTAAATTAAAGTAAGGGTGGCTTCAGAGGTCCTCATCATTTGAGTAGTTTGGGATTTAATGATGCTTATTGTCAGAGAGAGGATTTTTTATGTTTTTTTTTTCAAGGAATTGGATTTTGATGATCGACCAGGTTCACTAGTGCTTATGTTTGACACAAACTTAGGAAATTCATGCATTGAAAAAAGATGGTACATACCTGAGTATTACAGAGAAACTAGGTTCTCATTTTGTGTGTTCCTCAATGATTTGCTTATTAATGTTGTTAGTAAAAGAGTAGGGATAATATCTGCAGACCTTCTAAACATTGTTTAAGATGTTCCTGGAGCGTGTACCTGTTACAGTACGAGACTGAGTTAGCAGATATTCATTGTATAATCACTCAAGCATAAAATTATTAACTTACTAGCCAATTATTAAAGGAAATCATGATAATATATCAGCTTGTTTTGACAAGTCCAAGCTCTAGATGATTTTTCTCAAGTTCTTCATGTTCAAGGCCTTTATGAGTATGCCTGCTTCATCATATTCTACTGGATCAAAGGAATCTCCTGCTAAGTAACAGAGAACCAGGTCTTGTATTTTCAAAAGTGTAACTCTCTTCTGTTTTATAAAAAATGAGCGCATAGCCCCATACTAAACAAGATATCTGATCGACTTGAATTCAGATACGATCAAGAAACCTATCAATTTCTAATAACTTCCGATGAATAACAAAGACCTAGTTCATATGGCGAAGTTCCCCCTGAAGGAGTACCGAACTCTAAGTGTCCTGATTGCTCTGTTGTTCCCCCTATCTCCAAGACTGGGTTAATCTCAGTAACTACTGCTGCAGGTGTATCAATGATTGCCAGATGTGGACCGAGTTCATCGATGGTGTTCTCTAAATTTGCATCATCAAAGATGATTGATATCATGTCACTTTCTTCAGTGTCAACCTTTTTATTCTGCTTGAATGATGACTTCACATATTTTCCTTTTGTATACGCACCATTCACAATAGCTTCACGGATTTTGATTTGGGGAATCCCATGAATCAGATCCTTCATGACTAGTTTATTTAAATGAGAGAAACTAGCATGACACATTCTCTTATGCCGAAGTAGAGAAGTATCATTAATGAAACTGAGGCAAGTAAGATTCTCTTCATGAAAAGACGGGATGTCAACTTTGTACACATTCTTGTGTCTTTTCAGAACTAGGTTCCTAGAGTTAGAGTTTGGCACAAGACACTCAACTGATGTGAATAATAAATTGTTTTCTTTGTCACACATTTCAGAGATGCTCAACGAGTTGTGCTTCAATTCTTAACATAAAACACATTCTCTATGGCATGGGATTGTGACTTTTCAACTTTGTCAATTTTGACTATTTCACCTATCTTATCATTTTCAAGGACTTTACTGTTGCCTTGAAAATCAGAGAGTGCGAGGAAATTTTATACCATTTTAGCAATTTTCTGGAGCATGCACTATCCATGTACCAGGTTGACCTTTTTCTTCTCACTTTCACCTGAAACACTAGTCAAAGATTAGCCTTGGGAACCCAGATTAGCTTGGGCCCCTTTTTGTGAGTAAAAGGATGAATAAGATCTCTTCTAGCCCAGAAAGGCAAATAAGAAGACTTTTTATCTGGAGCATTTTTATTTGGAACCAAGTTCTTAATCGTTTCAGCCTTTTCCTTTTTAGTGAACTTAATAGTTTTCTGAAAGGCCTTAAATAGTGCTTTACATTGATTCCTTAAAGACCTGAGTTTTCGCAATGAGTGCATAAACTTTTAGACATGTGAATAGTGTGTGCTACATGATTTTTCTCTTTTCTGAAACCCATCCCACTTCAACTGGTGGTCTGCCTTTCTTGAATCTGAGTTAAAATTTCAGAGGACCTGGTCGGTCCATCTAAGATTTCGTTCCAGATCAAGTTTGGTCTTAATTAGATTTTCTTGTAGCAGTCTATTTCTTTCAGTTAAGGCTTGACAGTATATGGTTAACCATTTTATGTCTATTTCCAAAGCTAATTGAAGTACACTAGCAGGGTTTTTGCCCTTGTGATGTCACGACCCAAAGTACCCCCTAGGTGTGACATGGCGTATAGGACCCCGAGAAGCCCGACACAAGCCACTTAGCATACATATACATAAGGTAAAGACAAAAATGAGAAAAAGGAAATAGACAATCTCATAAAAGTAAGAGTTTACAAGTAGAAGTCTTGACTATGTCTCAAAAGCCATCTAATACAATAGAATGATCAGGACGTAACCCGTACATCATATACAAGTCTCAAACTGAAAGTAAAGAAAAGCAATAAAGTCTCTTAGTCCCTGAATCATGAGGACTTGCCAAGGCTGATAGCTCGAACTCTGATAACAACTAACCACGAGAGTGCGAAGGATGACTGTCTAATCCTACATTTTAAGAGAATGTAGGCACAAGTATGCATTAGTACGTGGAATGTACTAAGTATGAAGCAAATGCATATAATCACATAAATCATGCCAGTGAGATGTTTTCATATAGGAAATCATGCTAATGAGATATCATCATGAACATGCAATGACCAAACTAAATCATGAGACAAAAGGGTTAGAAGCTAAATGCATAAACATGGTCAATGCAAGCTCGTCATATCATAAGTCTTGTCTCATGAGATACTTCTAGTAACCTAGTTCATTATTATGGGATTTTTACGTTTAACCGACATAGACCATGTGAGCTATAATATGGAATCCAGTGTCTTCCCCACACCGAAAAGGGGAGTGATGTCTACACCACACCACTAGAAGGGGTGTCCTACTTGCCAAGGTAAGGACCATAAATATGTAGCTTACGTGGATCCACTAGCTGTGTGTCTATCTGAGACAAAACCTACGAGGCACGTAGTTATGGGACTTGGGGATTGCTACTTAAGGTCCATGGACTCTAAACGGAAACTTTCATCCCAAAAGCCCGCTCGGTGCTAAGTAAAATCTCAAGGAATCGTCAAGTAAGCTTATTCATACTTTAGCCAGGGAAAAGGTACATCTAGGGTTACCAAATCCGAGCTAAGATTATATCAAGACGTTTCAACTACCATGGGCTTGCCCCAAGCTTACGTCATTAGAATAGCTCCTGATTGATTCATAGGTGAGGAAGCCTTTCAACCATATGAACCCTAAATTATGTGAGAAAACCTTTCACATTCATATTCTTAGCTTATTGTGAAGAAAACCTTTTCACAACTCATGGATGCCATCATCTATATGCACCCTAGAAATTATAAGCATAATTCTCATGAAACATGCATCTCTTATGCAAGTTATTCATATGTTCATAAATCATGATCTAGCATGGGTACATGTCAATTCATCTTAGAATCATGAAATAAACTAGAATCATGCATATTTTAATCAATTTCATAAGTTCATAAATGTGTGGATCATACTTCATCATGAATTCATAACTAGGAATCATGGCTCATGCATGGGTTCATACAATTTCTACTCAAATCATATAAATCACGCTAGATCGTGCACTAAATTACTTTATCACGCTAGATCGTGCACTAAGAATCATAAAATCAACAATTGGAATCACAATTGAAGAACCCATAAGAATTGATCAAAACACTAACTCAATTTGGGGAATTAAACCTTGAAAATTGAAGAAAACTAGGGACCCAATGGAGGAAAGGACTCCAATGGTGAATGCTAACATATCTCAACAAAGCCCACAAGAAATTGCTAAAAAGTCGATGACCGTCAATGGAGGATCCTAACCCTTCGTCTTCCTTGAGAATTTGAGAAAACTTTCTAGAGAGAGAATTATTTGGGAATTTTGAGAATGTAATTAATGAAGGAGAATTTGGGAAGAAAGACTTATATAGTGGGTCAATTTAGGGGCATAGTCGTAATTAAAAGGACTTAAAAGAATTGGGAAAAGACATAAAAACCCTTGGAAATTAACTGCCGGATGAAGTCTACAGTTCGTAAGAATTCCTACGAACCATCCTATTGGACCATAGAAAACTTCACAAACCCAAAATTCAGGACACTTTCTACGACTTCGATCTACGGCAAGTAGGCCATTCTACGGTCCATAGGTCCAATCCGTAGAACCCAACTTGACCCTCAGAGATTTGACAAAGCCTGGAACACTTTGACGGGATATTTCTACGGTCCATCCTGTGAGCCCGTAGACTCTACTTCAGAGACTTGATTTTCAAAATATTTTACCCTCTTTCTACGGATGCATTCTACGGTCCGTCAACTGGTCTACGACCCGTAGATTGCGTCCACAGAAAGTGACTCTGGGCCAAAAACTGAAAATTTTCTCTTTCGAAAACTGAGGTGATACATGTGATACTCTGGGTTCTTAACCTGCTCTTTTAGACCATTGATGATGTTATCACGAGAAGTAATTTGATCTTCTAGTGTCATACAGTCAAGTCTTAGGGATGCATACTCATCCATTAATTGATTCTTTTCGGATTTCACTAGATAATATGCATCAATAAGAACTGAAGACAAGGATTGCAATTGTTTCTTGGAATAAATATTTATTTTAGACTTAGTTTCAAGAAAACTTACCTCTAGTTGTTTTTTCTCCTCTTCATTTTCATCAAAACCTATTCCAACCATTAGTGCCTGAATTGTTTCTTGTGATTGACAGGTGTTTCTTTCCTCGTCTGGTTACGTTATGGCGACTAGTGCAAGAATGTCATACTTATCTGTTTCCTCTATTGCAAGCAATGTCCGATTTTTGAATCCACCATCCTTAGACTCTTCTTCTGATAAGTTCCCATCGCTGCAAATGCTTTCTTCATTGAGAGATCTGCTTTTTGATTTGTCATTCGTCTGTTTATGAGAATGAACTTATCATTCTTGGTCTCCTTTCCCCTTTCTGAGTCGTTCCTCTTGTGTTCTAGAGCCCATAGCGGACAGAACTTGATGAAGTGATCTGGACTTTTGCACTTGTGACAGACCTGTTCCCTTGAATCTTTAGCTGTTTTATGAGAGTTCTTCCTTTGAAACACTTGTCCTCTCTTTAACATTCTAGAGAACCTCTTAGTCATTAGTGCAATATTTTCGTCCTCAAAATCTTCTGGTGTTGTGGCCTTCAGAACCAGGCTCTCCTCTTTTCTCTTTCCTCCGATTTCTTTTTCTTGAGTTCATAGGTCATGAGATTTCCAATGAGTTCATCCATTGCTAGTGTATCTAGATAACGTGCTTTAGTAATATATTCTACCTTGCTTTCCCATGACTTTGGGAGAAAGAACACTTAAAAGTGTTCTGACTGCCTTCCCATTTGGAATAATTTCTCTTAGTGAGTAAATTTCATTGATGATTGCAGGGAACCTGGTATGCATGTCTTGAATTGTTTCACGTTCCATCATACGAAATAACTCATATTGCCTATTCAGATTCTCAATTTTAGACTTTTTTACTTGAGTTGTTCCTTCATGAGCGGTTTGTAGAGTTTCCCAAATTGCTTTTGCATCTTGACATGATGAGATCCGAATGTATTCATAAAGACCTATACCGCATATCAGAATCTTCTTGGCTTTAGCATTGTTCTGCATTGCGAGTTTATCCGCAGTATTCCATTCCTTCATTTCCTTTGGTACCTGAGTGGTTCCATCAGTTCCATTCTTCATGGGTATGGTCGGACCGTCCAAGACTATTCCCCATAGGTCTGGATTTTCTCCTATCAGATGATCCATCATGCGGTTCTTCCACATCCATAATACTTTTCGTTGAACAATGGTGGTGGTGTTTGGGAAGCTCCTTCTTGTGGTGTAGGTGGTGCAGCCATTGATCCTTTTCAAGATGTAAGTCTTTTAATGAAAAGACCTGCTCTGATACCAATTGTAGAAACCTTACCACTTATGCAAGAATCAGGTTCTTATACATTTGTCTAAGTAAACACACAACACAATAAAAACAGAAATTTTATTGTGGAAATTTCCTCCCTCAAGGAAGGGAAATATCACACCACAGTTTTATTACCTTCAAACTTAATTCAAGATTACAACTCAATAATCAATGAATTAACTCTAACACCTCTACCCTCTAACGATTAGCTATAATCGCAGACTCTACTCTCCAAGAAGTCAAACTCACTTCTTGTTACAATTCTCTCAACTCTCGAACACAACTCTCCAAGAAGTCAAACTCGTTTCTTGTTACAATTCTCTCAACTCTTGAACACAACTCTCCAAGAAGTCAAACTCGCTTCTTGTTACAATTCTCATAAACTCACTTTCCAAGAAGTCAAACTCGCTTCTTGTTACAAACTTCACTAACTACTCTTCAAGAAGCCAAACCCACTTCTTGTTCTTCAACCTAGGAATTATTACAAATCAATAATAAACCTAGAACAAATCAACAAAGACTAATAACCATAGCCTTTAATTGATCAGACTTCAACATTCAATAGTTCAGACTCGAACACAACTCATGAACCTGGTTCCAGTGTTGCTGTGACGAAGCCTTGCAGCTTTGCTCCAATGGTTATTTCTCTCAAGATGATGACTTTCGTGAATATGCAATAGGTGCCGCTCTGCCTTTGCTGGAAAATTCTCTCAATTGTGATTGCAGAAGTCGAACTTTTCTTTCTTCAGCCTTGTCCTTATATAGAGGTTGATAGATCCTTAGCCGACTTCTACAAGGAAAGAATTTCTGTTTTCCTAGAAAACTAATCCTTTTTCCTTATAGAATTTGTTTGCCTCCTTCCTTAACTGCCTGGGAAATGTCTTCTTTTATTCTTTTCCTTCTTTAACTTCTTTAGCTGTTTTGGACACGTTTTCCTACTTCATCTTGGAATGGGTCAGTGATTACTTCCCGTCTCTTTACTTTTCTGCATATGAGTTGTTTTTCGTACTAGACTCCTACAAGGAAAATAATTGTTTTTTTTCTTCAAAAAGCTTTCCTTTTCCTATACGGAGTCTCCTGCACTTCTTTTCCTTATTTAGGAGTTTTCATTTTCTTATAAGGAGTCTTCTGCACTTCTTTTCCGCATTGGTAGTCTTCTACACTTCTTTTCTGCGTTGGTTCTGCTGCTGGATTGTGAACCAGGTTCACATTGTCTGGTTTTTCGGTTATTTCTTTATTTCTACTTTCACTTCTTTATTTCTGCACTTTATTACGAGTCTTCTTTGCCGCAATCTCCCATATTTGTACAGGTTGTTCACATTCACGTCTAGGGACCTGGTTCACCCGATAGAGTACACATACGACAACAAGTAGTGAACCAGGTTCACTTTATCAATCATCAAAACTACTTATATATTCTCCTACTTCCCAACACAAAGTTCGAACAATATTTTTGATTCATTATTGTATATATTATAGACGTTAGGAAAACTTAGGCCGTTTCTTATATTATTGCTTTACTTTATTATTTATTTATATTTCATGTTTATCATACTTGTACATTATTTTATCTCCTCCTCAATTTGTGAAAAATGAATTCAGACGGGACCCATAGTTGTGAATTTTGAAGGATGCCTAATTCCTTTCCTTCGAAATCACTTGAACCCTTACCTAGAATCTATTGGTTTCGTAGACTTATTTATGTAAGTTAATTAATTGGTTTCCTAGTTTTCCTAAAATTAGGTGGCGACTCTCTTAAAATTCTTTTAAAATTGAATTAATTATTTATTTTTTGAATTACCACGACGTTTCGCCTTATTTGAATAAAGTAGGGATGTAAACAATGATTTCATTTTTAACCAAAAATAAACAATAAAAAAATAAGGTATAAACTTTATTAAAAAGATAAAAACAAAACACATGTAAGATATTATTATTTGGGTATATTTGATCTAACAAATTTTATTGTGCTTATTCTATTTTTTGGGAAAATGGGTTAATCTATAACAATTTAGCACATTTTATTAGATAATAGAAGGATAAATTGATAATAGAAGGATGAGATTTATTTGAATTTGAAGTGACAATTTTCTAATTATTTATAGACATATTACATATATTTTCTTTTGTGTATAACTCATAAAGATAATCCTATATTGGATAAGGATATGTACACTCAATAAATATGATTAATATATGTGCTCATTATGCTGAAAGGTTAATTGAATAATTGCAATTTAAATCTACACAAAATCAAATAACAATTAATCGAAAGAAGTATCGAAAACACCTCTAAACTTGGCACAAATTATTAGTTTCATCCCCGAACTATTGACAGCCTTAAAAACACCCCTTTACTTGACTAATTGAAGCTAAATACACCCCCGATCTTGCAACATTAGTGACATACACCCCTAAATTCTCGTCAAGTTTAGGGGTGCTGTCAACACTTCTCTCGATTTTTATTAAGAACCCCATGATCCTACAAGAGTTTGAGACCACTTGCTATGTCATGTGACATATCAGGAGTGTATCGGAGGTGTATCTAAGTTTAGTTAGTCAAGTAGATGGGTGTTTTTAAGGCTGTCAATAGTTTGGGGATGAAATTAATAATTTGTGCCAAGTTTAAGGGTGTTTTTGATACTTCTCTCCAATTAATCATGATATTTTTTAGATTATAAGTGACATAATAAAAAGGAAAACATAATTAAAGTACCACAAAAGAAAAACAAAATGAAAATAGAAATAATATATATATAGTGCGTGTGTGCGTGTGTTAAATTTTAAAATAATTAGAATATTTTATTAATAAAATATGAAATATACTATAATTATTCCATTATATACTTGAAATATAACTGATTGTTGCTAATTATATATGAAATATACCAATTATTTCATTATTATACCTTTTGTACTCTATAATTTATTCATACTAATTAAATTTTAAACCCATCAGAATTCAAAAAATTAATCATAAAATATGGTTAAAATAATAGAAAGAGGACTAAAATTTTATAAAAGAGAAAAATTACTAAATTTATCAATAATAAAAAGAATAAATTAAATACAAACCTACACATGCCCCTTTACCCCATTACCCCACTACTCACAAACACATGCACGATTTATTATTTTTCTTAGTTTATCTTCTCCTTTTTAAAAATTTAGTACATCTAAAACATAATTTTTTGTCTTTTTTTTTTGTTTTAAAATTTTTAAATATCCATCTAAATTTCTTAATCGATCTAAGTTTCGTAGTTTTAAAATGAGTGAAAATCGTTCACACTCCCAAAATTTATTTAAAAAATCATATTACCCCCTCAACTTTGAGAAATAATCATTGTCCTCCCTTTTTTCCTAATTGATTTTTTTAAATCTCTATTCTATCCTTACATTATCAACTATTATTTTTTATATACTTTTTAAAAAATCATAACATTTTTATTTTTTAATTCATATATATAACAAGTTTTCTATTAAAAAAACAATTTCATCCAAAAACAAGTTTTTTATTTTTTGATTCATATATATAACAAGTTTTCTATTAAAACTCTTAATTACACTCTCTATTCTTAAAAAAAATTGTAAAAAAATTCATTTATCTATTTTTAAAAAAAGAACAAAAAATAAAGGGCATTGTATTAACGATTACGTTATACTTTTTCTTTATCAATTTTTCCGTAAAAAATACATAAAATAGATTAAATAATATATTTAATAATACGTTTTAGAACTTGAATTGATGAAGTAATACTTATATACAATGTTAAAATTAATGACGAATCACTTTTTATGTGATTTGAATGAAGGATTTTGTTTAGTTTTATTTTGAATTAATAATTTTATACGGCTATATCATCATATGATGTAGTGTATAATTATTATATTATTTCTTCGCTATTTCATTACTTTAGCCTGCTATGAAGTTTCATTAACATCTCTAGAGAATTCATATCTTTTCTAATACCGTTCAAATCAAAGTATTAAATATCTAATAAACACTTTGATTAAATCTAATATAGCAGTTGTATTAATTAAAATTATTTATCTTTATATCATTTTCTATTATATTTTTACACAAATTTAAAATAATTTTTTAAAAAATAAAACACATGTTAAATGTATCAACATGTCATTTAATCTTACGATATTAAACTTTTCACGTGGAATGTTAGAATTAGTTAATTGTTAACCTAAAAATATTTTTTTAAAATTCAAACGACATAATAATAATAAAGGGCAAACATGTAAAAATGTTTGAAGTATTTGATGTTTGATCAAGATAAAATAATCATAAAATTAATATCATTCTTATAAAATTTTCAACATAATATATTATAAAACTACAAGCGTAGCTGATATAGCTACAGAAATACTATTTAAATATAATAAAATTAAATTGTGCACTAATAGTATTAATTTAATGTGCTCAAATAAATAAGTTAATGATTTATTTTATTATTATTTAAATATATTACTGAGTGAATAATAATTCTTATTAATTATAAAATTATTATATTTTAAATATTTGTGTAACGCGCGGCTACGTATACTAGTAAAAATTAAAAGCACAAGATTTCAATGAAAATCATGAAATGCATGTTTGACAAAAAGATTAATATTATAAATAAAATGTCATAGATTATTAAAATATTTGACAAAAAGATAATCTATCAAGTCTAACTCTTGCGATGTGAAATCTCAAGTCAATACTACTAAAACAAATAAAACTGAAAATATAACATAATACTCTTATGTCAAATTTCAACATAATAACATACATAAATATGATTTAAAAGAAAAGAAAAATGTAAGTCTATAACCTTACTCAATAATGAATTCTACTTTAATTTAAAAATTAGAATACTAACAAAATTATGCTAATGAAAAAAAATAAACATGACATAAGAAATAGATCATTCGAAAAATTGCATAGAACCACATGAAGTAAGGTTGAGAATAAAAAGGAAATGAAATATAAATAATAAAAAACAAAAAATAATTTCTTAGAAACTTTTAGAATAATAAAAATAAAAAAAGAATTTTAAAAAATAGAAATAAAAAATAAAGCAAAACGAAAAAATAAAAATAGAAATAAAGAGAAAAAAAGTAATTAGCTCGTAATCACATAATTACAGCAATTCACAGCCTCTCTCTAAAAATTGGAGAGTGTAATTACCCATGCATGTATATGTTAATATGATATATGAAAGATAATTGCATCATCTCTTGTACTTCACAAAGGTGTATATATTGTTCATATCAAATATCAATCATGTATTACTTCCAACCCTCAATATACAACATAACTTCAAATATGTGTAGGTATATTTCTGTAATATAAATTAAATAATACATGACAAAATAATTCTTGTTGTGAACAAAACTTTCTGTTGGACTGATGAGTGAATATTTCTACTCCCATCTGCTTGGTCTTTAATATTCTTCAAATTTGACATACTTTCATCAATTTAAGTTACAAGAAGGAGGGGAATGAAACACCTTTATAGAAAGGGTCTTTGAAGATGCTACACTATATGACCAGACATATTAGAGATGAATAAGATTACATTCTTCAACTGAAATATCTCTACTTTCTGGCTGTAATTATCATTTGACAGTGTCACCAAGAGATAAAGGAATGTGTCATTGCCTAGACTCTTAAGACATGACCAACATAGAAGAAGTTTAAATGCAATATTTTAACTCCTCCATCAGCAATGAGTCAAATAGGATAAACTTAGAATCGCACAACTTACTTTAGAAGAAACCAAAGGTACTTTTTTCCTTTTCTTATTTTGATAGATAAGAACTATAAATTACGCATAAATAAAATATTCAAAAATTCAGATGTTCACCTTTTTTCAAATAAAGTTTTCTCTCATGTGATTTTCATGTTTAAAGAAATAGAGGATATAATTGATAATGCGTTTCTCATAATTACAAAAGCTAAATGTGCTTTACATTTAAAATCAAAGAATATTTATTTTATTTAATTGCTCATGCTTCAGCTTCAAACTTTTCAACAAAAGAAGATATGGAAATCGTTAAATGTTATAAATATATAATCTATTCAAAAGATTATAACTCAATAGTATATAATTCAAAAGATAATTACTGGTTGAAATCAATAGTATAAGGAGTCGTTTGGTGTGAGATATAAGATATATATTAATTTCGAAATAACTTGTTCCCAACCAAATGAACCCTAAGAGATAGATAACTTCTTAATGATTTAACTACTAATGTCCATGCAATCATATGGTTTCCAAACAGGTTTTACCTGGTATGAACGATTTATACTTTTTTCTCAAGAATCTGATTAACAAGGTTGTTGTGATCATTCTTTTTCACTCGATTTAATGTGTTCCTATGCTTACCCTTCCTCGATAAGAATGTCATTATAGGACAATGACAACAAGAAATTCAATCATGAAATCGGACATTGCTAATAGAACTCAAATACGTAAAGAAAAAAAAGAAGATAGAAAAAAAGATGATTCAAGCAAAATTTGAGAGAGAATCATACCTGAAATCAAAAGCAGACAAAAGAGAAGATGAAAAAAGCTCAAAGTAGAGATTGTGAAAAGCTTGAAGGAGGAGATCGAAAAAAATATCTATGTGAGCAAATTTTCCTATTAAAAATAAGATTTCTTTTTTTTTCATAGTCAAGAGGAATGCATCAACAAAACTATCCTTCTATGGAGATCGTCGTAGAATGAACCAAGTGAAGTTAAGCGGAGTCTGTTGGGATAGTAGACCCATTATTGGTAACTGGGCATTATTCTATCTAGCCAATAGTAATTATCCCGAGAGAAAAAATATTAGATCAAATGGATATTAAAATCTAAAATTAGGTAACAACAAAAACTTAATTGATAAGAGCAAAAGAGTTCAGAAGAGACCAAGAATTATTATTTTTTTGCACAAAAAGTATAAATAGGAAAAATCTAAGTAACTAAGTTAAATCTGAAGTGCCTTCATGGAGGAACTACTCGGGCAAGAAAGATATAGAAGAAAAAGGAATATGATAGAGCATAGTTGCCTAGATGTTTCTATACGTTTAAAGGTGGAAAAAATATCTAAATTGTCACTATATATTAGCTGTAAAATTACGGTGTTAAAAATAGCATGTAACAGACAATAACTAATGGATTAGACTACTTACCTTGTGCATTGAATCGATATTGGAAGTGCTGCAATATTGAATCTGATAGTGTAAGATTTATTTTAATGATAGACAATTATGGATATTTGCAAGACATTAAGTTATCAAAAAGGAAAGAATCAAGCAGGTCCAAAATAGAGGCATAGCCAGTAGAAATCAAATCCTGAAATAGCTGCAATCAGAATCTCACTCAAGGAAGCTATAACGGCTACAACTAAAAGATCCTCAATCAAGAATTTGCAAACAGCTATAGAAGAACTGGTCTCAATCAAATCTCAAAAAAAAGATGACAATCATCAAGAAGTAAATAAAGAGATCAATCTCACTCGAAAAGGAAGCTGAAGATCTGAAAAAATAATATGAAGATTAGCCTTTGCTTTATTCTTGGAAAGAATGATTCAATTACCTCTTTCCAAGGATCAATTCTCTTGGGCTGCGATCTCTTCACAAAGAGAAGATTCAAGTCGTGACTCTCAATAAAAGCTCAAGTAAAGCCAAGGAAAGAACTATATTTAGAGTCTGAATCTTCACACATTCTCTACTCTACTTTTAACATGCATTGTATTACTTAATTTTACTGTGTAAACAAAAAAAAAAG
Organism: Solanum appendiculatum; assembly: GCA_018342035.1. NCBI lineage: Eukaryota > Viridiplantae > Streptophyta > Magnoliopsida > Solanales > Solanaceae > Solanum > Solanum appendiculatum. The sequence goes on from JAGDQO010002109.1 coordinate 35,115, forward strand.
GAGAGAAAAATATTGTTGCTAAGCCTGTGTATCAAAAGAAAAGGAGAAAGAAAAAGATTGTGTGTAGACATAGGAACTATACTCTAAACTTGTACTCATTACGAAGATTCAAAAGGCAAGAAGAGAACACCCTTGCAAGAAGAGAACACCCTTGCAACCCAAGGGAACTGAACATAAGATCCACATTGGATCCCAACCAGTATAAGAACATCAGTGTCAACTTTATTTTTCGCACTTTCATTTGTAGTATTTATTTCTAAATCTAATAGTCAACTAGTGAATCTCATGAGTCGACTATTCAAAGAAGAAAAATGAAGAAGAAAAAAAAAAGCAATTCACCCCCTCTTGCGCCTTCAAAATCGTCCTTTTGAGTCCAAAAGGCGGAGTTGGAGGCATGACAGCCTTGGGTAACCACGTATCAATTAAATTTTATATCTGTGTTACCACTGATAGTAACGGCATTGAAAGAGGTCGTTCCTAAGTACTCTTGAAAGTTGAAGGAGAAGAATTGAAGGTTATTTTGTCTTGGAGAATAGCTAAGTCGCAAGCACAACCTACAAATAAATCAAAAGTAATACTACTCGATAAATAAAAGCAATTTATCATGTACAATCCATTAAAAATACTAGTTTTATGTAAGAAATCAAGAGGATCCAAAAGGCAGAATCAAAAAGAAAGATCATATACTGGTCATAAATTACCTCCCATGTCCTGAGATTGATACGGATTAACAAATTTGCCTGATGCAGCATCAACAAATTGCCCATTGATGAAAAGTTTAATATGTCCCACATTGAAAATTGGCTTGATGGGTTCCTCGACAGTAGCTTTTGTGCCGTAGTAATAAGCAGTATTTCTTCCCAAATGAATTTTTTTTCATAGACAAGATAATTTTTTCTCAAAATGTATCTATATATATAATAGGAGAAGAAAAAATGGCACGTGTCAGCACCACAATTTTTCTTGAATTTTATTATATTTAGTTAATTTAAATAATAAATTCAATTTAAATAACTTAATTATCTTTAGTTAATTTAAATAATAAATTCAATTTTAAAAAAGAAAATAACAATATAAAACAGTGTTTTAAAAAAAAAACAGTTATATAAAATAGTTTTGAAGTTAACGTTTATAACTTTAAAAGCAATATTTATGCAATGTACAAAATTGTAAAGAAAATATTATTATCTAAACATAAAATTATAAGAATTTTTCTGTTTCCATTTCATTCCTCAAATATTTTAAAACTTTAAGTAATTTTTATTAGGTAAATATCTACTCTTTATATTTTTTTTCAATATATAAAAAAGTAAGTAACAAATTAGAAATTTTGATGTATTTTCTTATAAAATTATTTTTACTAATTAATATTTAAATTTAAATTTGCGGTTTAAAAACTGTTCAATACACACCCACTTCTACACAATCTCTAAATCTATCTAATTATCTATTATTTTTTTTAAAATACTTTATTTTAAAAAAAATAAAAAGAAATTTCAACTACAAATAACTGTCCCTAAAATTCCTCACCCATTTGCTTAACTTCCTATTCCCAAAAAACTCAACCGTATTATTATTCAGTAAACTTATCAATATAATTCAGTCTTTTCTTTAGTTTTTCGAGTGAAAAAAATGCATCTCAATAAATGAGAGTCAAAGAAATAATAATCCTTATCATTCATGGGAAGGTAAGTTTTTGCTTATTTCCTCTCTTTTTCTTTTGTTTTATGTGGCTTACATTATCTATAACAGTACTTTATTTTGAAAGCACTAGATCTTGAAGATGATCAGTTGATTTTTTTTTAAAAAAAATCAAAGAAAGAGGATTGTTTGATGAAGATGGGATCAAGCAATTTTTGTGATGAATATATGTAGTTGAAGAAGGAGAAATTTATATGCAAATGAGTGATGATCGTATTACAGATTAATATTTTTTCTTTGTATTCAAACTTGAATTCATTTTCTTCATTCTAATTTTATTCATTTGATTTTTAATATAAATTGAAAGTTTGAATTATAAATTGAAAGTTGATCTACATCGTCTTGCAATTCATTTATTTATATAAATCCTTACTAATATTTATTTGAAAAAATTGTTTTTTTCAATTTAACAAACAAATAAAAGAGAATTAAAGAAAGAAGGAAAGAAAAGAAGATAAGCGAAAAAAAGGGGAGAAAATAAATGCAGGTAATAGATAAAATATAAAGGATAAGGGTAAAAACTGATCCTCTTTTATTCATTATTGTTAACTACAATTTTTTTTTGAATTATATCTTCTTCATTTATTATATTTCTCTCAACTCAAATATATACAGATTATAAGAAAAATAAGCATTGTATTTTTAAAAATTCAAAAGTAAGGAAGAATGATAAACTAATTCATAT